>JAWQRJ010000980.1:0-17515 GCA_033557515.1 Diorygopyx duplodentatus
GGATATTACACCAACATCTGCAAAAGCACTTGAAAATGTTTCCTTGGTATGCTCCAGTGATCTGCAAATCGTGGCTCGCGAGCCACATCTGGTTCTTTGGCCCATTGAATATGGCTCTGCCGCAAATGACCACATGCAGGCGCTAATGATTAATATTGCAAGTTTTGTGGTTAGTCAAGAGATTGCTAAGAGAGGAAAACCATACACAAACGGCGAATACATAAAAAGTTGTTTTATTAATGAATCCGAAGAGCTGTTTCGGGATTTTAAGAACCAAGCAGATATTCTAAAAAAATTAAAGAGTTACTGTGGTCCGCTAAAACAGTAAAAGAACAGACAAAATGTTTTGATTTCAGATTTGTCAACAGCAATTGACGAGTCTTGTAACATTAATCATACAGCACAAGTTCACTTTTTATACGATTTATTTCCTCTACAGGTCCTAAAGAAGAACTTTTTGGATTATTGCCACTCAAAGGCCAAACATGTGGAGCGAATATTGCAAATGCTGTAATTGAATACATGAAAAAACATCATATTCCACACGATAAAATTGTAACAATTTTACTTAATTTTCAATTTGAACAGACGGAGCGAACCGTATGACCGGCGTAAGAAAAGTGTTTGTTGCTATTTTGAATGGAAAAATTAATCACGAGATATACTTGCTTACCATTGCATCATTCATCAAGAAGCGCTTTGTGCGCGAGGAAATTTGCAAAGTTATGGAATTGGTGATTAAGATTATTAACTCCATTATAGCTAAAGCTCTTCATCATCGCCAATTTAATTTTTTTTTAAGTTGAAATGGAGAGTGAGTACGCAGATCTTCTGCTGCATAACAAGGTACGTTGGTTATCAAGAGAAAAAGTTTTAAAATGTTTTATTTCATGGTAGTTTCATTTAAATCACTTAATCGTAAACTACAGGGGGAATGAAACACAATTTTTTCGACGATAGAAGAAGTTATTTCATTCAAAAACAAATGAACCATTTTTGCTCAAGATTTTGAAAGAGAAACTTTGATTCACTTTCCAAGCCTGCTGAAACATCACCAAGAAAATAATTCTGATATCAATATTTGCTATTTCAAAACAACAATCTTAAATATGGGGGAAACTTTTCCCACTAGGTTTCAGGAATTCAGAAACAGCAAAGCGACGTTAGCCTTTATTAATAAATCCTCTTAATGCTATTGCAACAGAATTACATTTTTCTCCCTTTGATGTTGACATTGGCAACATTGAAATGTAATTGCTGGATTTAAAAAACAAAGAATTGTGGATGCTCTAAATTTGAGCATCTTTGTGCTGATTTGGAAATGTTGGAGAAAAACAAATGTGAACTTAGTTTACAGCGCAAGTGATCTGCTTTGAAAGACCTGGAGAAGGAAGACATGATAATTTTTAACAGCTGGAACAGTATTCCTGACCCATATGATCAGTTGAAAACCAAGCGCTAGTGGTTTTATGTTCTTTTCCTTTTCGATTCTATATATTCATGCGAACAATCTTTTTCGAACATGGATCTCATCAAGAGAAAATTAAGAAGTCGTCTTATTTATGAGAACCTGCAATCGTGCTTAAAATTAAAAACAACAACATACACACCTAACTTAGCCAAACTTTCGAAGGGGATGCAAGGCCATTGTTCACATTAAGTGTGTCAGTCGTTGTCATAATTTAATTTTATGAATACCTTACTTAGAATTTCATTTCTATCAATAAATAAGATCATTATTAAGCATGATATCGTACTGCAACCTTTACTATGCGGAGAGTGAACGTTGCAGTACGGATGGGGGAGGAATAAAAAAAACGTATCTTCTAGGGTTTGCTATTATTTTTCGTGATTTAAACAAAAAATATCGTAAATTATAACTTTGAACGTTTACTAGAACTTCGACGTTGTGACCATGTATTTTAGAACGAACCGAAGTTCCCAAAACTTTTCGAATTAAATAGCAGTAGTGCGGAAAAGTTACTACTCATCAGGACGATCACAAGGAAAAAAGAAAACTTCAAATCGGACAATATCTTCAGGTCGCGCATCGCGTTCAAAGTTTCGAAAAATCGTCAAAAATTGAATATTTTTCGGAATTTTGGGAGAGTACCCAAATGTTGTCAGAATGCGATCAAATTCGGTTTGTGGCGCTACTATGATGTCAACTTTCGAAAAACAAATCGCCATGAGGGTAGCTGGCGCGGGGGTGACATAGCGTGAATGAACAGTTGCTCGTATGAAACCATCTCTGTCCTGTGGCCCACAAACTTTAGATGCAGCTTTCACAAAGGTAGTTTTCAATATGTGTGATTGGTATCTTTTTTGAAGGTAACATTTCTGTGATTGAATCTTCCGAACGGTTTCTTAGAAGAGGAAGACAGAGATTAGTAGTGGTCCAGTAAATCAATTCAGTATAGTATAGTTAATTTTTTGGAAGTCTGCAATAGGACAATCTATGACTTTTGGGGGACTTTTGCCAATAGGGCCAAAGTATGATTTTGGACCAGTTGTCTTGCCATGGAGCTTTTCAAAAAAAGGCCCCAAAGGCAATTCGTTGAAGTGGAGCAAACATTTCGACCACTATAGTGGTTGATTTAGAGAGACTTCAATTGTTCGTTCAATTATTCGTTAGTAATATCTTTTCGTCCTCTGACGCAGCATTCAATTTCTATTAACTATTAGCGCAAGTTTTATAGCTTCTCCTTCATGTTCTCAACGAATCATATAGTAATAAAGCATAAACGACCGTTTAGACCGCTGATTGCGTTTAATTCATCCACGCATTGGTAAATAAAGTAGCTATCAGCTACATTTATGACTAGACTTGTACTTACTGTCAGTCAAGTTATTTTCTTCCTGCTGCGCGTGCGAATGGTTTTCATGTGGCAACACTGGCCACACGGCTATCGCCCATTCAAGTGGGGCAATTACTGGAGCTATATCTAGCAACGTCGTCAGAGCGACGATCGTTATGACCTTGTGTGCGTCAAACTAGTCGGCGTGTATTGCCGTTTACTTACCTACCAAGTTGCCCAGTTCAGCAACCGTTCTCAAGCATTCCTTCGTTTTCCTCGTGGCGCAATATGGCGTGGAGCAACGCGAAAACACTGAGTTTCATCGATGCAATTAAATTCCGACCCGGATTGTGGGACGTAACTAACGACGAGTACAAAAACCGAATCCACAAGCAAGACGAATGGGAAAAAATCGGAGCGGAATTCGAAGTATCGGTAGAGGAGGCGCAGAAAAAATTTAAAAACTTGCGAACATACTTTCAAAATGAATTGAGGAAATTGGACCAGAGGCAAAAAGGCGCATGCGGTGGTTTACAAATTAGTCCATGGTTTGCCTACAACAACATGTCTTTTTTAAGAGGCGTGCATGAACCAGGACTAGGAAAAAATACTGAATGTATATCATAT
Organism: Diorygopyx duplodentatus; assembly: GCA_033557515.1. NCBI lineage: Eukaryota > Metazoa > Arthropoda > Insecta > Coleoptera > Scarabaeidae > Diorygopyx > Diorygopyx duplodentatus. The sequence continues at coordinate 3,426 of JAWQRJ010000980.1, forward strand.
ACTGAACAGGTAAACAATTTTATAATTGTTTAAAATAACTATTATGATCAATTATTTACGACAATTGTTAACTTAAAGTGTAGGTATACTAATAGTTATGCCAACATTTTCTTAGTACACTAACGATTAAACATAGGAAACAAACATTAAACTGTACACAGGGAGGATGTAAATAGTAACCTTCCCCCCATATTAACCTTTGAACCAGACAAGATAGTAAAATCGTTTCGTAAAATCGAAACGTAAATCTTCTTAGCTGGCGCTGTGAGCTGTATTAACTTGTACTAATTTAGATCAAGATAAGTAAATCCCAAGAGAAAAACGGAGAAGTAATAAGCTATTTAATGCGGGGCATTGTGATCATCTCGTCTGTAGCCAATATCTAAAACAATTAGTGTGAATTAGTTGTCTTAGGCATTAAAGAGCTCTGAAGAGGTCGTGTGTAATGAACGTTTAACACATACTTTGTCCAACAACGCGGTTTTTCCAGTATTTTATTCAAAAAAATTCAATTAATGAATTAAATTGCAGTGTATAAACTATATATATAAACTAAATTTATTTCAGAATACATAAATTCATTTCAGGCTGTTACTGCTGGATGGGAGGATGAGCTATCAATCTCGTCAACGCTACCCCCACCACCCGCGCCATCAAGGCATCGCAACAAGAAGAGAACTGGCGGAGAGAAGCAATACGAAACCACTTGTGAAGTGATGGAGGAAGTGGAGAAAAAAATAAGCAAAAAGTCTTCGGCCTTTGGAGACCATGTGAATGAAAAGTTACAAAGTTACAGTGATTTCGTCAGAAACCAAGTGGAATTTAAAATTTCAAATGTCTTGTTCGAAGCCGACATGGGATATTATGACCGACTGTCTCATTCGGGACACAGTAGATCTTCGCACCACTACTCCCCAATGTCATTCGCTTCTTCTCCCACCCCTTCGCCTAATCCCATTTCCTCACCAAAGGTGGAACCCACTGAACAAGACATTGTTAGCGAATAGTTTAAGTAATAGTTAGGAATTTAACGATATATCTTAATAATTTACGCAGAACATTGTGGCCTTTATTAATAAAAATATGCGTGTAGTCGAAGTAAAACTAAGCTCTCTGTATTATTTGCAAATAACAGTTCAGAAACCACTGTCAAAAAAGTCGTCATGGCAACAGTCCAAGGTGTCTGAAGACCATTGGAAATTTTGATGGGAGAATTTTTTAAAAATATTGTTACATTTTTTATTGAAACAAGCAATGTTGGGCGAGTCCATTTTTGTACTTTAGCTACTGTCCATGAGCTTGTATCTGATCCTTCCTTTTCTCCTGCAGTAGATATTGACCTTCCTTCCTCGTCTACTTCAGCTTCCGTTACAAAAGTGAAAAAGAAAAAGTTGTATCTGCTTTCAATGCCGGTGGAAAAGCAAAGGTCAAACAAATTCTGCATCATATCAGGAATTAGGAATCAAAACTAGAAAATTTACTAAATGCGTCATAGCCAAGCTGATGTACTACAAATCAACGACATCATGTTGAACTTTGTAAATGATGTTAAAGATACTTTAATGCTCGTAAACATTTCACATGCGTACATCTGCAATATTGATCAATCTGGTTATAATTATGCCGTACAGACGAATCGTACGTTATCATTTAAAGGAGATAAGATCATTGTTGATTATGTTGAAAGCCAAAATAAAATGACTCATTCATACCGCATTCAAGTAACCATTGCAGCTCATGGTTCGATTCCTGGCATTGGCCGCAAATATGTGTGTAGGAATCACAAGGAAATGTTGGTCCTGCTGTTTTCCAAAAATTAATTCTGCCTGTATCCCAGCCTAATCATTTCTAGAACGGCTTCTGACAAATTCTTTACTGTACACCACATTGAATATCTATAGCAACTCATGCCAGCCGTCCATCCCGAGCAGAAAGTTCTTCTACTTCTCGATTCTTGGACGGGATAGAGTGGTGAAGATGCTCCTACCGTTCATGAATCATTTCCAAATTTAATCCTCAAAAAAATGCTGCTGATACGATGGGGATGTCTCAGCCAGAAAAAAAATTGTTTTTAGTCAACGGAAATATATGTGGAAGAAAACAGTTTGCCATGTGCGCCTTTTCCATCCAGACCTCGACTTTTCTAGTAGATATTCTATTGTTCATTTTCAAGCACTGGAGACCAGCTACGTTCTACTTTCGTGACATGATTCAGTATACTTTCGGTAAACCAGGGTATATTGAGGCCGAAGTCACTCACTTTCATAGCATGAAGAATGTGTGCTTTGAACCTCTGAAACTGGAAGTAGGCGTATGCATCCAATAGACGGTTTCACCCAAATCAATCGATTCGTGAAAGGCGAGGGGAGTCACGCAAATCAAAATATTAGTCTGATTACTATCGAGCTCGCCCGCCATTTCTGCGCAGCCTTTCCTTGAATACAGTGGTTACAATTTTCTTTCTTGTTGGGATATTCATTTTTGAAGGGAGGCTACTAAAATGACACACGTGCACGACTTGCCGAATTTGACAAGAGGCGAACAGAACTAGCCTAAACGCTAGATGCAAATGCAAAATCAACCCTTAAACCTCTATAATTATGATTACGTAATCACCAACCCGAAAATTCTCATGAAATGAGTCCAAATTCACCTTTCATGAAATGAGTCCAAATTTCCCTTCCTTTTTTTCTTTTCATTTCTTGTATAATGTGATCTTCTCCAGTTCTCATTTCCATATTCTTTTTTTTTCTTTTTCTTTTCTTTCTTCCTTCTTTTTCTTTAGAGAATCGATGAAAAATAGCTCAAAACCATCAAAATTGGTTGAGCTGACTCGATCTCTATTGGTCTGCTTTATTATTACTATTTTTGAATTGTAATATTTTTTTTTTGTTTAAAATTGTATTTTTCTTTTCTCTTTGCTATTACAGATCAATAAATATTATTATTATAAAATTTTATATACGTACCTTCCTAAAACGTATAAAACTTAATTAATTAAATAAATCTTATTGTTAGTTAAATTTTAAAATTCGCGCAGGGCAACTGGCTATTTACATTACTCAGCAAATGGACCAATCAGTATAAAAGAATGCTTTAGAACTTTCTACAGTGGATTCAGGTGATTCGATTTTGTATGCTGAAGGTTTAATTCGCCACGTAACTAAGTTGCTGCTGTCAAAGTTTTGTCCAAACTTTGGTCTCAATTGCTAGACTTTTTCATCTACTCTGTCGCTGTTGATTTTTTTAAACTAGTTTCAATGCTAGAGTCGTGTCCCGTTTACCAAAACATAAACTATAAAGGGCCAAGCAATTATCCTTGCTACATTCGATATTCAGAAGTGTGCGGTCTTTCGTGATTTACGGTTATCTTAGCAAATCAGTCCCCTAATATAGTCACCTATTATGTTTCATTATATTGACCTTAATAGCGATTATCAAAATCGAGGATGTCCTGGTGAAATCTCCCTCCTCTGAAGTGTTCTGCTGAACAAACTCCCATGTTCTCTTTGATCTTGTCCGGATGAACAGGAAGAGTGGGAAACTGTGCCATCAGGAATGCTATCATTTTTACCAATTGTATGACTTCATACAATTGGATCAATACACCAAAGTTGGTTTTGCAACTATCGAAAACAATTTAACCATGCTGACATTTTAGAAAATATGGCCGATGACAACTTGATTATATTATCTTAACCCACTAATGTATTGCAAGATACTAGTGGGTTAAGAATCTACTTCAAAATACTCCAGAAGGTTCTCCCGTACGGTCTATGAAGAAAATTTCATTGGTAAGGTGGAGTGAGAAATCAACTTCAATTTAGAAATAAATAACTATTTGAATTTTAGGACCGATCAGAATTGAGGTTGGACCCCCAAATGTAATCTCCCATCATAGCAACATCCCAGCGTCCTTGATATCGTTTTTTTCGTATTTTGGGTATCCTGGTAGAACCGCTCATCATGTTCTTCGCTGACATCGATTTGGTCTAAAGAAATCCAAATAGGAATGCAAGTAATGCAACTTCATCGACATCCTACATCCAAGTCGGTGAAAAGATTGAAGTGAATTTTCAATAAGTTATTGCTCTTTGTGATTGCCCAAAACATTTTCCACAAGGATTTTCAAGCATTTTTTTCTATTGTGGTCATTTTGTCTTCGAGATTACAGGATTACAGGAAAATCCCAGCAATAACTATGAAGAACTTGTTGAAAATTTCCTTCAAACTTATCATCGATTTGGATGTAGATCCTGTATATATTCCTTCCTTTATTTGGGTATCTGATATTTTCGGAAACATCGATCGTATTTCGCGAAATGACTCGAAATGTTGACCTAGTGCCTTCACAAAATGCTTTAAAAGGCCTAGATCGATATGTAAGAGAAGCAACAAAACTTTGTTCACTTGAACAAGACATTGTAAATTACATTATTGTCCTGGAAGTAACTGCTCCATTACTGGCCATTGTCGTCAAAACAAGATGTTTTGCAGATGATCTACTGTCCCAGAGGCATAGCAAGCGTGAGTATTTTGTGTACCCCCTTGTAATTCCAGTACAATAGGTAGCATCTTAAAATCACCACGTACATCCCACTGATACCTTATAGTTAATCTTGCGCAGCAAGGATTCGACGTTATGGTAGGTTTCTTTTAATTGGACGAAATGCGCCAGTGGAATTGTAGGATACTCGCTGTACGCCATTGTACAGCAAAACTGCTTTTATACTCTTGGTAGAGCTATCTATAAAAAGCCCCTAATTCTCAACCACATGAGAAATTCCAATTCCTTCAAAAGGACCTTCCATGTTCGAACAATAACGTACATTTTCAGACATTTCAAAAAATATCGCAAAATTTGTATGTCTACTTCCATAATTTGTTATTTTGCAGCTTGGATCTAGTAAGTTCCATTGTTTAAGACGAGAAGCTAAAAGTTCTGCATTCGATTTGGTATTTTCCTCTTCCGTACATATCATAACTTCTTTTATTGGTGGCACAGGATCGGCGAATTCAACACTATGTGGAAGTGGAGGAGTTGTGGAAGAAATATTCGGATGAACAATGCTTTGACGACGATCTTCTTCTTTTTTTAAATGGCAAATGTCTACCAAACAAAAATACCAGTTGTCCAGATGGTTAGAAGGTTCTCTCCAAATTCTAGGAATTGCAAAAGGCATTGCTTTCCGGGCACCACGGAATCATTCTTCTAAAGTTGATCGACAACTACCGCAACGAATATGAGGAGCCCAAGACTTGGTTACCCACGGGAAAGTCAAAATAAGCTTCATAAGCTTCAATAAAATTGCACGTTGAACCAAAATTTATGAAGCGCATCATAAATTTTGGTTCAACGTGCAATTTTATGTTTCGATTGGGCCTTCCTTATTTATTTTTATTATATATTTATATATTACATATTTTCGTTATTTAAATATCCATGCACACTACAAAATAGATTAGGATTCAGCTTACAAAACATTTTTGAAACAAACTTCACCAAATTTACACATAATTTACACGAATTGATGCGGAATGTACTGTGTTCTATAAGCAAAATAAGTGTCAGAATTGTGTGCAATATATTCTGACCTAAGAAAATACAAAATAAAGGGCTAATATCACAGAGACATTTCCATTATAAAACGACTTTGAGCAACATTATACAATACAATTACACTACAACTTTTAGTCGCCATTAATAATATGTTTAGGGAAACATTCAAGCGCCGATGACAATAATATGCAACACAGGGGTATTCATGTTAAGTAAGATCTGTTGCTTAAGCATCGGACTGTCGGTGATATTAGTTGGTGACATTAGTAAATTATTTAATTACTTCACAATTATCATATCTATCATTTAAGTGCCAAGTTATTACGATACATATTTGCCAAGTGTTTTTACACACAAAAACGAGCGAAGGCTTCTAGATAGACACAAATCTTACCATAGAATTTTAATTTTGTAAATAAAGATGTTTTCTCGTTTCAAGCTTTAGAATTTTCGATAATCGACTCAAATAATTAATGCTTCAAACGTGAATAATCATTGTGAATTTGTATTACAACATTCATTATGTGATACAAATACGTTTACTACAAATAAGGGAGTGCCTACACAGATATATTCGGTATCGAAGCTAAGCTTAGGTTTAGTCATAGGTTGGTTCATTATTATGGACAAGTACCGCTTAAATTTCCGACGAAACAACTCATTATATATTTATTGTTAAAAATTGTTTATTATATCCCTTGCGATCATATTGGCTGATATGTACCTTAGTACGATGAAAATGTTTGCCATATCTTATCGCATGAATCATATTTATAATGTGTGGCAGATAACTGAACGAACATATAAACGGGCCCTTATTAGCAGTGAGATAGTATTATCTTTATCACCTGAACTGCAGTTTGTATGTCCAAAAGTGAAACGATCCCATCCCATCTTGCATTTGTGGTGACTGTTTGCAGATAATTCACTATGGGCTCGCGATATCCACAAGAAGTAACCACACGTAAGAACTAAACCAAAATTATGTATTTCGGTACCTCAGAGGATTTGCCGAAGGTTCTTCTTTATATCCTCCACATTCTTAATGCTATTATGGAAAAAAATCACTCGGTCACAATGGATAAATAAACAAATGGATAAGATTTTTAAAAAAATGCTAAGCAGATATCTCATTTATTAATAGTATTAAACCATCACGTAAACAATAAGCACATGCATCAAATCTAAAAGTAAATAATCGTCACTGTACCAGGAATTAATTAGAGATAATTGTAAATACACTATGTAAGAGTGATTTATGTGTCAATTTAGTTGTGTGTCATTATTGCCATCCTCTAAATGGCAATAATGACCAATTTTCGTACGCCTAAGAACGTCAAGTGGATGTTTCAATATAATAAATCAAATGGCGTCGAAATTAAAATAACAATTTTCATATAATTCGTCATTTTAGAGTGCTTGTTGGTATGTAAATATTTGAAAGAAATCACAATATAAATGTTATTTAATCAAAGTTCATAATTTAAGTTTCGTTTGTTTTTAGGCTTGTTCTAAACATATGCCTGAGAAGTCTACTTCAATCTAAACATTAAGGCAAATACGTATTTAAAGCGTACAACTTAATTATTTCTTAACAATAGCATTATCAGCGTTGATAAATTGATAAGAAATAACGATTAAGAGGTTTCCAAATATCTGATAATTAATGAACGAGTGCACACACGAGATGCTTTAAAATTAATAACTAATGGGTTATTGTGTACCATAAGTTTAAATATTTCGAGTGGGCTAATACTATATATGTAAAATCCAGAGTAAAACTAAGAATATCACTAGTACCTCCATTTTATAAAAGGGCGATTGGGCCCAGCATGCACGGTATACTTTATAAATAGTGAGAAATATCACAAAACGTTTCAAAACAAAAAATAAGTTGCGATGAAACTGCATAATTGTCCATGTAGAATAAAGTAATAAATCAGAAATTGAAGTTGAGATAAACCATTTTGATGTTAAACATACAAAGGGGTTTCATCATGAAGTAAACATCAAATGCCTTTAGTTCCTGGGTAACAGAAACCTAAAACGAAAAAGTTAAAAAGAACTAAACCAGTGTAGTCAGTGCGCAATGTGAAGTAAAAGCAGAAACCGCTATTGCTTTAAATTATAAAATAACTTTTTATTTACAGATCATACAACAGTTATTGTCAATGATGGTATTCAGTATGGACCCAGCAGCCAAAATGTTAACTGTCCACATTGCAACCGTAGAGTCAATACTAAAATAAAGCACGAGTCTAATTCCGGAACACATTTTTGGGCCCTCCTATGTTGTTGCATGTAAGTGAAAGCTTTAATGTATCACCACAAGAAATACAATAAACTAACAATTGTTTCCTAGATGTTGGCCTTGTTGCTGCCTACCATACTGTTGTGGATCATGCATGAACACAAATCACTATTGTCCAGCCTGTAACACTTTCTTGGGTACATACCACAGTTAATGTTATAAAAAATATAAGTCAATAAACGTCAGCATTATCAGATGTATTTTTTCTGCTTTATGTACATTGGGTATATACCTATAAGCGTAGGTAGGTAAGGTTTTGTGAGAATATACAAAGACGTAATGCAAAGATAGACCTATAGTCTATATCTCAACAGAAATAAAACACTGTAAACAAAGTTGGCCACGGTTCTTGAATCATTAACCAGAAATATTTTACTGTGTACTGTTCTTTTCGCCAGTCTGATATACCGAAAGCGGTATATCAGACTGGCGCTTTCGGTTTAAAACCGAAAGCGACCATAAAAATGTAAACAAATCGTTCGCGGGAGTTGCCCAGTTCTAATTCTTGGAACTGATCCTAACGACAGCGATGTATTGTGCGAGAGAGACAAGTAGATAGTTGAAGATCGGCGCGAGCGGACATATCCTCTTCAACATCTTTGTTGGTTGAAATCGGGACTTGTTTCGCGTTCTATTTTTCGCTTCAGTTTCACTGTTTTGTCAATTAAAATAAATTAATTAAAATTAAGAACGACACCGGAATTTAATGTTGCTATCATTTTGGTTGTGGAACAATACGAAGAACAGTATAATTATGGAAAAAAGTCGCTGAACAGCTGAAAAGTACAGGTAGGTGTTTAAATTCATTAATTATGTTTAATAAAACACAGTTAAAAACAGTTATACTGATATACATAAGTATAGATATCAAACTATAATCATTTATAGTTTTATGTCTATAAAACTATATTATTTAATATGTGGAACCAAATTTTAATAACCTAGTATCTTTATTGTGATTTACCAAGATAAAGCTATTTCGCATTTCAAAAAATATTGACATAGCCTATCTCTTAAGTAAACTACTTCAACAGTTGATCTGCCGGACAAATTGGGAGCTTTACAATTTTCTGAAACTTGGAGGGACGAATCTGAAGTTGAAAATACCCCATCGTGTTTTCTTATAAAGTTGTGGAGAACACAAGCGGCTTTCATAATGTCATCAGTTTTGTTGCAAGTAATTGGGGTATCAAATACTCTAAATTTACTCCATAACATTCCAAATGCACACTACACTTTCTCGTGCTCTTGAAAGACGATAGTTGAAAATTCTATTTGGCTTATCTAAAGCTCTTTGTGGATAAGGCATAATTATTCATTTTTTTAATTCAAACGCTTCATTTGCAACGAACAACATGGGAAGCTGGATTCGATTTTTCCGGGTAGATTTCTTGCAGGTGGAATGTTCTAACTATTGAAACTACTGAATATGAGAAATGTACAGTTTAACAAATTATTGCTCCCTTCCAGAATTATGCAATTTTTAATCAACGTTTATTTTAAATTTTTGATAAATTCAAGTGAACCTGAATTTATTAAAAAAATTTACAATTTCCTGCTGTAATAAAACCACAATTTTACTATTTCATTTTTGGAGGCAATTTGTATTTTGTTATTTACTGACTATTATTAATTAATGTGGTTATTAATTATTAATTACTGTAATTCACATCACAGTATTATTCATTTTTTGTGCACAGAAGCAAGCTTGCCAGAGGCGTATTGGAATTTTACTGTTTTTTTTTTATTTTCTAGTTTTATTTACGTACCTAGAGATGGGTTTCATTGAGAAATTTTACGGAGAAAAAATTATTGAAGTTAAATAATTTATTGAAAAACAGGAACTCCCTAAATCAAAGTAAAAGCAATTAAATTTTTAAAAGTAATTAAATTACATGTTCGAAGTGGAAAAAAATCTCTCTTTGCACATTTTCCTCCGTTTCTGGCGTAATTAAACGGATTTCGTTTGTTATTCTTGCCTTCAGGTCAACAATTGTGCTTGGTCTGTTCACATACACCTTACTTTTGAAATATCCCCATAACAAATAGTCCAGGAGTGTTAGATCTGGGGATCTAGCTGGCCACTCCCTAGTTTCTCTGCGTCCAATCAAAACCTCAGCGTCATATCAAAAAGTGCCTACTTTTAAAACAAAGTTGACTTGCCCGAGCGTTTTTGTTTTAATTTCTTTCGCAACAGTTTCACTGATTTTATTCACATTAGATGGGACACACAGCTGGTATACTCCAACTGGTTCATATTTTGTAACAGCTAAAAATTTAAAAAGTTTCGCTTAAACCACTCATCAGTTTTTAAAATCTAAATTTAAAAGCACAACTTATGAAAAATTATTTCTTAACTTAGCTTCCCCTTAACATTCCAATTCTGACTCTCCAACGCCAGTCCAGCTGCGATGATTTATTGTTTAGTTTTTTCTTCACATAAATGTATTTTTTATCTTCTCGTTTTAATACGTCCTGTGAAAAGTTGTGAACAGTAACGATTTAATAAGCAGCGATGTTGTATTGTGGCGTGTTGGACCAACCAAGTGCGCTTTTGATACTGATTTACGCCGGGCTTTAGTCCAAGCCAAGCTTTCATAAAATAAGTCATTCAGTGTTGACGCAAAAGATATTTTATATCTTATAAATTGTTTCTTTTGTATTCCACTATTGTAAACAACTAACTTCGATCTCGCGAGCGATAATTACACTTGCTCTAATTTTTTTCTATTAAAAGATATTCCGGATGTAATTGTTTAGAATAACAATGATCATGTTCTGTGATGTCTCTAAAAAGCTGCTTCTGTTTTCAACTAAAAGCAATAAGAATAGGATTAAAACTACTTTTTACAATAACTTGTAATAAAATTTTGATAATAATCCACAATTTAACCTTTTTTACGTACATAAAAAATATACTTTCAGGATCGAGAGGAAACTTGACAATATTGGCTAGGCTGCCGCTATGAGGCAGTCACGCCGCATTATCACCTGATCTCCTATTTCCATTCATTCGACGTTAGTGAAGGGTTTTGTCCAAAAATAATAAACAAGGCCAATAATTTTTCTTTGGAATGGTAACGCCGAACGTCCTTATTCTATGGTAGTAAACTAAATTTAACTGATAGCTATATGTTGAAAAATTAAGACATGTCTATACATAATTAACGTAATGCATAAAATAGTTCTCACATGTCTAAGGATTTCAATTTTCCGATGCTTAATCATGTTTCAATGGACAGTGCACACAACGACGACAGCTGTCAATTAGTTTATTGCTTGTATCGATCTGAATATAATGTAGTTTTTCATTATTCTTAGCGTTACATTATAATCTGGGCTACAAAAATGTCTGAAACCGTTGAATCTACTTTGATAAAACCCATAGTGTTTCTTCTAAATGCAGTGGGTATAGATCCGAGTCCACGCCCTCGGAAAATATACCGAAATATTCTTATTTGCACAGATGCATTACTTGTGATACCTTGCGTTGTACTTACCTTCTTCAACGGGGTAAAAGCAGACTACTACGACAGTGTAGAAAAACTGCTGACATTAATCTTCTTGGTCAAACTTATTTTCTTGAATACCAGAAGGTTTGCATTTGATAAAGCGATGGCTTGCGCAAGAACTACAATGCAGAATGTTGACGAAAAGCTGAGAATGTCAGGTATCAAAGTCAATTACAATTCTGTAAGAAATGTAACCTTTGCCATTTTCGGCACCATGCTGGGATCCAGGATAATTCTCTCAGGTTTTGTTGGCAGAGGTTTTGCAACTTGCAAAGATGTATTTTTGTACACTGTTATTAGCACTATCGATTTGTCATACATTGTACTCAAAACTGAGTACGTATGTATTTTATTATCATTTAAAAATTATTTTGAGCAAGTGCACACAAAATTATTGCTAGCTTATGCGGATGATAATAAATACTGCAAGGTCAGATCTACGAGCAGGAAAACATTGGCGGAGTGCTTTTTCATGCTGTGTGATGTAACAAGAAAATGTTGTGAGATTATGTCCCTTCCTATAATAATAGCGCTGGGAGAAGCAATCATTACTTTATCCATTCATATACATAACAGCTTATCGAAATTGTATGGAAGTAAAAATACGGATCGGTGGTTTCTTAAAGCACCAATGTCATTATTTATAATCGCGGATTACTCCTTCACAGTAGCTGTCATCATAATACCGGCACATTTAACCACACGTAACGTAAGTACTATTGTATTACATACATCATTTCATGTTAACATACAGTTCACTTCATGCTACATATTTTCATATAGTATAGAGAAACACTTTTTAACCTTGAAAACTGGAATGACCGATAATATAATAGTAATAATTATACACAATTGTTGGAATTATTGCAAAACCTCAAGATTATTTTCCTTCGCACGTTCAATAATTTTGGGACTTTATATTAATCTATGTTCTTTGATAGCATACCAGATTTAACAGCTAGGTTATTTAGGAAAACTATGGCCTGTTACACACATAATTATTGTTATGTATGAACCGTTCTCACGTGTCTAGGTATTTGAATTTACCGATACTTAATCATGTCGTAATGAAAAGTGCACACAACGACAACTATCAATTAGTTTATTGCTAGTATCGACTTAAACATAATGTGTTTGTTCATTATTCTTAACGTCTACATTACAGTGCAAGCGCGGCTCTAAAAATGTCTGAAAGCGTTGAAACTGGATTATTAAAACCCATAATATTTCTTCTGAGCATGGTGGGAATAGAACCGACACTACGCCCTCGAAAAATATACAGAAACATCCTTATTTGCACAGATGGATTGCTAGTGATACCTTGCATTCTACTTACCTTCTTTAATGGTGTAAAATCAGACCTCTATGACAGTGTAGACAAAGTGCTGATATTAATCTTGTTGGTAAAACTTATTTTCTTGAATACCAGAAGGTTTGCATTTGACAAAGCCATGACTTACACAAGAAGTACAATACAGAACGTAGACGAAAAGCTGAAAATATCAGGTGTCAAGCTTGATTACGTTTTTGTAAGAAACGTGAGTCTTATCATTTTCGGCGTCATGCTGGGATTCAAGGTGGCGTACATGATTTACTCAATTTTCCTTGGAAATGGTCTTGTAACTAGCCGAGAGATGTTTGTGTACACCGTTATTCGCATTCTCGAATTTTCATATATTGTACTCAAAACTGAGTACGTATGTATTTTATTATCACTAATGAACTATTTTGAGCAAATACACTCCAAATTATTGCAATGTTATGTGGATGATAATAAATGCTGCGAGACCAGTGCTGCTAGTAGAAAAGCATTGGCGGAGTGCTTTGTCATGTTGTGTGATGTAACAAGAAAATGTTGTGAGATTATGTCCCTTCCTATAATAACAGCGCTGGGAGATGCAATTATTAATTTATCTATTCACATACATAACGGCTTATCGAAGTTGTACGGAAGTAAAAATACAGATAGGTGGTTTCTTCAAGCACCAATGTCTTTACATTTAATCGCCGATTACACCTTCACAGTAGCTGTCATCGTAATACCTGCACATTTAACCACACGTAATGTAAGTAATAATGATGTTATATTGATCTTATGGTAAGTTTACTTCGAATTTTTTATCGATTTTATAGTGTCCCTAGCAACCTAACAACCTGACTTCGTCGAATGTCAAATTTCGATGCGTTTCATCTTTGGTATAGGTTTTCATTTAAATTCATATTTCCGTTAATATCTTGTTGGGTTTCTAATTCTTGAATGATAAGGGGTTCAATTATTAACAGCTCTAAGTAAATGCTTCCATTTTCATCAATAAATAATGGCCCGATAGTACTCCTCTCTATAATAAGTACGATAATCACCTAATATGCCCGCCTAAACATAATTTCTTAGGGCCGTTATGTGTGACCTGCAAAAAGTGTGAAGTTCAAGTTGAGCTGCTTCGTACACTAAATTTTCAAAATTTCTGGCACTAGGCGGCGGACGTAGGAGTTGTTCAAATTTTTACTTTCTCTCATAGAGAGAAAGTAATGCATTCGGTCCAAACTTTTGATGGTGAGATTTAGACATATGTGGATGAATTATCGTATTTTAAGACTAATGGTACCAATGTGACCATTGGTATATCCGTGGTCCATCTGTGGCCAACACTTCTAATTTTTTTAATAATTTTAGGTCAACAAGTTTCGTATATACTTTCATATATAC
>JAWQRJ010000981.1:0-17512 GCA_033557515.1 Diorygopyx duplodentatus
TACCTGACAACCCCTTTTATGGTGAAAACCGATTACCAAAACGTAAAGAATCGGACCCTGAGAGTCACTCATCATAAGTTTGCCTGGATATTCGCAAAAAAACGTAACATTTAACTTTTTGTAGCATATTTTGACAACATGTGACAACGGGTACTTCAGAGGGCATTGCTACCAACTATGCTTTTAGAAAAATCACTATTATACATCAATAGTTGCAGCAATTAATTATAATTTATAATCATTTGAATGAATGTTTATTCTCTAACTGATAGCTAACTCAATTTTTTCTCTCTTTGTAACATTTATTTATTTAAGTTGCAAGTTGCAGTGATATTTATTTTTCTGACAGTTGGTGCTATTAGGAAAGAATTTGAATTTGATTGATTATTATAGAGCTTGATGAGACAAGTCTGTAATAATTGATCTCAAGTCTCAAATAACTTGCATAACTTGGTAAATAAATAAAATTGTAAGGAAAACATCGAACCAGGTCTACCAGGTACAAATTGTTTAATACAGCACATTTTCGTAATTTTCGTCAGTGTAGAAGTTTTTCAGTCAGCTTCGTCTGAACTGTACTTGACTGGCCATGTTTTTAATAACATAACACATCAACAAACCGTCCGTATTATGCAAATAACAATAATAAATACATTGGAGGAGTCTCCATCTAGTGTATCCTAGTGAAGTTAGAGCATATAGCGTTTACGGAAGAAAACTGTATTAGGTATAATGCTTTATTTTACGTGAACATTCTCTGGAAGATGGCGCTCAGTGATTTGATGCATCGTCGTATATTTCTACATGTGTTATACATTGGAACAAGCAATAAAACCAACATAAAGTGAAGAAAAGTTTTGGGTAATTATTTTATTCAGTACATTTTAGCTTTGTGCCACAATCTTAATATCCTTGTTAAATATTTATTTGCCCAAAGTGGCACCGTTTAGAGATCCGGGGGTTAGGTGAGCGAAAGTTGTGTGAGTGATCCATCCCTTTCCTACCTATTCCTTTTTCTATCTGAAAATCTTGGTTTGAACTCTTGATTGGAAAAAACAGTTTTGTGTCTTAATTGAATACAAAATTCGTAATAAAATTATCAAAATACCTAGTTTCAGAAACAACGTAACGCCATTGCGATTTATGTCAAAAACTTTCAATTAACTGTGGTTGGATAACCTCTTTTAATACTTAATTTTTTGAAAAATGATTTTTTACTTTTTTAGTGTCGTATTAATCCGCATAAAGAGCTGATTTATTAATGTTTTTTTCTTCCACGTTATGCAGAATTTAAATTTTATAAAGTGTGTTCCAATACGAAAAGAACAACAATACTGCAATACTCTTTTCTTTGCAATCCTGCACATAACAAAATACCTTTATTATTGTTTATACGAATATAAACAATAATATGTTTTTCACATGGCTCGATTAGACCTACTCAGGCAGCTAAACTGTTTTAAATTACGCAACGCATATGTCGTTTTAAGAATTTTATCAACATTTGTTAATAACGCCTTTGCTTTAGCATCCAATAGAGTTGGTGAGTCATGCTGTTCATCTTTTCAAATCTGATTGAATAATATTTTAATTGTTCCGTTAATATGCCGGATAAGGAGTAATAAATCCGATAATCGCTACAAAGTACGTGAATCGGGCATCACAAATATTACATCATACTTTGTTGAGCCTTCAGTTATCCAATCTCTTAGCGATTGGAATTCCAGTGACACATGGTTTTCCATCAACTGATACTAGATTATATTTAAGGGCTTATATGTAACAAAATTGTTTTTGACAATTTCTGTTGTTATTTTTACAGTCTCAAGGTATATTCAAACTAGCTTCTCTTAAAGATGGCTTCTAAAAACGGTTTATTAACTATTGATGGCAACTGTTGTGCATCTGGTATAGTAACTAAAGTGAACAATAACCAAAGGCGTGTATGTTGAGGTGGCAGTGTTATTATTGTACTGTTGTATATTGACTTAATATCAGATATCTAAAAAGGATTAGTGCATAATTTAAAACGCTTTCAGAAACAATTTCTACCCATAATTTTTGTAGATCTTTCCTGTTAGTTTAAGGAAATGTCAGTCGCACTACTATTAGCCTATTGAGATTAATTCAAGATCCCAAACGCAATAAACATCAGGCGTTTATTGTGTTTGCGATCTTGAATTAGAATTAGAATTTCAGCAATCGCAATGCAAGTTTAGAAAATTTCAAAATGAACGAAATAACATCCTGCTCAAACGTACAAGATAAATAGTCGACATACAATGTATGTGACCAAATATTTTGATGTGTGAATTCTTAGAATATGTAGTAATTAATAGGTATATAATTACTACATATTCTAAGAATACACACATCAAAATATTTGGTCACATATATTGTATGTCGACTATTTATCTTGTACGTTTAAGCAGGATGTTATTTCGTTCATTTTGAAATTTTCTAAACTTGCAGTCTACTCTAACCTTCAGACTGTTGAATCTATTAAAACTTAATTTTGTGTTTTCACATTGGTTTAATCCAAATTCACTTATTACATCTGGGAACGTTTATTATAGAGAAATGTTGTAGTTGTTATATAATGCACTATAAGTTGAATCAGAAAGGATGTGAATAATACCTACGGTTATAAGGTTGCTATTACCAATAAACAATATCCGCTATGATATAAAAGTAATAAATATTAACCAATTTTGCACTGCAAATTTATTTGCAGTAAAGGAATAAAAAAAACCACAGTCATTTATGGCATTCCGCCGTTTTATTCTACTAGGTGAACAACGAATTAAATATTACAAAAAAATATTTCGCGATCTTACAAATGAGTGTAAGTCACCAAAATGTATCTTGAAATCCTATAATAATTTTTTTTTTGGTAATTTTTTTAATTATTGAGGTATTAATATTAAGATAACTCTTTTTTTCTAACAAGTAAATCGTTATTGTACCTCAATTGAGATAAATTAGGAAAATATGAAAGTGGATACATATCTAGGTATCTGAAAATATGAAATATTACAACCAGTTCGTATAACAATTGAAGTCCATTAGATGTCTATATCACCCTATGCAGTTATTGACTTTCGCCGTCTTTTCGATTGACACCATCCACTAATACGCCAAAAATTAATTGCCATTGTAGGATTTCAGAGCAAACAACCCAGATTTCAGATTTTTTTTTATTTTATCTTACTTATTAACGAAAAAGTTGTGGTTGCCTTAAAAACAATACAACGTTGCATTCTTATGTTATCTTAATTAGATTACGTTGCTATTATTATCAGACCAATTTCGGGGTGGCGTATAAAAAATACGTTGGCGTATTTATTTACATTAGTTATCTTGACATATTTTATCGCCCATCTTAGATATTAATGCTGGAATAAAAAACATCGTAAGTATTTCCAAAACATAATCTCATAAGTCCGCTACGAAATAAACACATACACATAAGGAGATTACAAAATTTCGAAACATTTTTTTTCCAAAATTAAAAAATAATATACTGAACATTTAAAACAGACAAAAACATGTTTGACACACGACTATTTGACAAATAATTGTCGTCAGAAATGAACCCCTTCAGTTTTAATAAAATCAATTCAAGTTTGCGTTTAAACAACGCATTCTATATTCGAGATATATAAGTTTTAGTATAAACGAATTATATAAACGTCAAATTGGTTGGAAGTTGATAGGCAACTAAAATTACATATTTGTTTCACAGAAGAATCACTTTCTTAATCAAACCTTATAAAACATTCAATTCATAACTGAGAAAATATACATTTTATACGCATAAAGTTTAACAAAAAATTTAATTCTACTTTTAAGAAACAAATATTACGTTTTGGAAAGAAAATTTGATATCTTATAATATTATCTTCATTTACATTAATTTATATATTCTTCACTCTATATTTCTAGTTCAACAAATTGTGATTCAGCGCGCAAAAAATATACGTGAATAACTGGTAGTCTATATTGAAAGTTTCGTGATCATTTCCTGTAATGTTGTACAATATGCAGTACTTTTGCACACTGTAAATCCTGAGTTGTATCCATATTGTTTACTGCTTCACTGTCAACTACATTTCCGGAAACATGCTGTTGAATAATTTTAGCGCTGCATTCATTAACACCTTAACGGCAACTAAAATTGTTTTCAAAAAAAATCACGAAATGTGAACTTGAAAAACAAATATATCATTTGCATCAGTGAGTGGAGAGTTTCTGATTATTTGCAAAAATTGTTAGCCAATTGCTAGCTAATATAATTTTTATACAATGATTTGTTAAAAGATTTATTTTTCTAAACAATACAAGTTCTGGTGGCTACAAAAGCAAACCTCATCAAAACGTGGCTCACCGATAATGAAATTAAAGAAGAACTGAAGAAGTATAAGCTTCCTATAATTATGATAACTAGATTGATGTTGGGATAATATGTGATATGTAATATGTAGTATGGGATAAAGAAAAAAAATGATATTAAGGAAATAGCAAACGCTATTATTTCTGTAAAAACCAAGAAAAAATTATAAAAATATAGCACAACGTTACAATTGTCAAAAAATGGACAAAATCATAATTCAAAAAACAAGACTAAACATTTTTTAATATTTGTTTTTAAAGAATCTTACACTATGTACAAAAGTAAGTCTCGAGTATTACAAATAAGTTAAGCTACGATCATCACAATAAAACTTGCAATATTAAGATTTCAGTAAACCGGCTTGCGATACTAGTTGGTAGAAGCTACTGTCGGGGTTCTTCAGTAATTTGCTTGGAGTGTCAAATTCGGCTATCATTCCACTGTTGACAACCATAACTTTATCGGTTGTCAGAACCGTATTAAGACGATGTGCTATCATTAAAATGGTGCAGTCGACGAAGTTCCTTCTGATGGTCTCTTGGATGAGCACATCTGTTTGCGGATCAATATTGGCGGTTGCTTCGTCCAAAACTATAATTTTGTTGTTCCTCAAGATCGCTCTGGCCAAGCAGATGAGTTGCTTTTGCCCAGCGCTAAAATTACTTCCGCCATCGATGATTTTGTCATCCAGTTCGAATCCTTTTAGCTTCACTTCTCCCAAAGCGTTCCAGATATCGGCATCCGCATACTCTTCGTACGGATCTAGATTGCTTCGTAGCGTGCCGGAGAATATTACAGGGTTTTGTGGGATTATAGACATATTCGATCTGGCGTGATTCAGTGAGATACTTTGTATCTCCCTATTATCAACGTTTATGCTACCTTCGTCGACTTGGTACAATCTAAACAAAGCCGAAATGATGGAAGTTTTCCCAGCGCCTGTACGACCAATGATACCGATCTTTTGACCAGGTTCTACATCAAAAGTGATTCCTTTCAGTATTAGCTCATTTGTTTTAGGGTAAACCAATCGGACGTTTTTATACGCGATCGTTCCTTTTACTGGCCAATCTTTAGGTTTATCGCCAGATTGATCTTCCTCCTTGATTTCCGTGTACTCCAGTAATCTTTCTACCGATGTCATTTGGTTTTCCAATTCTGCCCATTGACGTATGCCCCATTGAAGGAGTTGGCTTAGACCAATGGATAACGTCACGGCCAGTCCCACTTTCCCCGCGTTGGCACCTGCAAGATAGATTTTGGATTAGCAAATATGGAGAGTACACCTATTCAAACGAATAATAATAGTACTAGTTGAATTGTAAAGAAGTCGCTACGGAAATTGACTACATTTGTAAGTGTTGACGTACATGTCTGGAATGCACTCTGCCATTTAAGATGCATGCGTGTGACGGTAATTAGATTACTCAAATTAATTGCGGAACTTATCCACTTAATTATAATTAGGAGTATGCCAAAATAGAATGTACTTAATCGATATAAGATACCAAAATAGAAACTAATACCAATTGTTACGCAATTCTCAAGTTCTATGATTGTATTTTTTATTTCGTTGTTTTGGCAATGAAGTTGTAAATTATTAGTTCGAGTAACTACCTAGAAAACTAATAAGGGTGTCAGAACCTAGTTTAGTGTTCAAATAATTGATGCATACACTAAAGTAAACTCGGAGTTTTTAGTATTTAGGTGTACTCCATTCAATAATCCAAGTATATTGAAACACATCAAGTACCAACTTTTAGGGGGATTAAGGGTTTTATTACGGTTTACTTTTAATTCAACAGGATTTCAATTAGTTAACTAGAAATAAGTCGGAGAACCGCGTAGGCCACCGTCGCCGAGACGGGAATCGAACCCGTGTCTCCCGCTTGCCGGGCGGACGCTCTTACCATTGAGCTATTCGGGACCTTCCACGCCTTTTTGAAATTTCATTCCTTTCAAAGAGGCGGGGAGAGCGGGAGACGCTCTAATCAATTGTAGTTAGTATTTGAAGTCGGCCATATAACCGAAGTACGCAATTATTTCTTATTGTATTAAATATGCTTTCCACCTTAGTATTTTGAATTACAAACTCGAAGTAAACATCGCACACATAAAACTCTGTCTACCACGCGAATGTAAACAATTTTCTGTTTGCAATAGTTTCCAAATCAATGTCAACATACCTGAGAATATAATAAGTGATAATATAATGACCACGGAGTAGCAAACACACAGCATATCTAAATAATAACCAAATGCTCTGTTTGTTGCCATGTACATATATGCTGATGAACTATGAAGATCCTGATGTTTATCAAACTGTTCGGTTAAAATGTGTTGGGCGCCACTCGCTCGTATTGTTACTAAACCTTCCAGAGATGCATTTAGGTGTCCTATTACGGGTGCTCTTGCTACAATAAACAAACGTGTCAATACACTTCTTTAAGTCGAGAGTTTATTACGGTAACAAATATACTCACTTGTGCCGTCTAGTCTCTTCAAACTTCTGCTCATTGGTAAATACAAACATCTACATCCATATAATGCTAACGTAAATGCAATCGATACGTAAAGAAATTCTCGTTTAACAATTGTCATTAGAGCAATTACACCAGCAAGTATAAAACCAATCTGTAATAAAAAAAAACTGTTGATTTTTTTTTCTTTTCACTAAATTATACACTTTTTTAATCTATCAATATTTACTGATTATTTTCGCGAACTTTTTGCCAGAAACGTGTTTATATACTTTTTGTTATTCTGAGATTCTACATATTTTAGCTTCCATTTGCGGTACATCATAAATAACTATTTTTAAATGGTTACTATACTCACCCTTATAATTTGGTAATATAAAAACGGTATGACTTCATCCATAATACTAACGTCCTTTGAAAACCTGTTAAGAATATTTCCGGAAAGATTTTGATCAAAAAAGGACATTGGAGCCGTCAAAATCTTCCAAAATGATTTGTTGTGCAATTTCTTGTTGGCGGCACCAGCCATTATGAACATAATAATTGAACTGGTGAAGTTTAAAAATGTCGCTATTGCCAATAAACCCGAGTACATAATAGGCACCATCGATTTCTTCCTTTCCAATATGAAATATTCTGTTGTATTTGTCGAGCCGTTATTCTTCATAACTGTTATGCTTTCTTCTATGTTTATCCTGAAAGAACAAATTTAGTCACTATGAAATTCACCTCCGTTATCTACAATATCTTATACTATTAAACGAGCTAAAACTGTGCATGTCGATATTGGCAGAATTTCGAGATTCCGGTGCGAAAAATCGATTTAGATAGGTCTCAAGTTTTGAGAATTTGGAAATAATAGCTTGCTCTTAACGACGATTTGAGTTGGTTTGATCTTTGATGAGTTAGTTTGACCTTTGACCACACGATGGCACTGTCAGAACTTTGCTCGCTCCCTGTTACACAATATAACTACAAGTATATCTAAAATTATTAATTATTATATTATGATTGGGACGAGGTGTCAAATTTTGGGACGAATAATATCCACTTGAACATTCTACAAGGTGAGTGAACCGAAAAAAATGCGGGATAACGAAACAACAATATTAGAATTCATAGAAACCAATTTTGAGAACCTCTAACCTATTTAGATTTGCGTGAATTTTGCTACAGTAACATATACATTTTTATGTTGCAAACAGCAGTAACCATACATTATTTCCAAGGATGGTAGTATTAAATCATAATAATCAAAACTAATAACCTTAATCTATAAATTGAGTATAATATTTTAAATGGTGAATATTGAAAAATCTAATTTAATCTAAAATTTCGCCGCCCCTCTCTACTAGATGTCGCACCGCACTATTCAGGTCAACGATTGCAGTACATTTGAGTAAAAACGATAAACCGCGCTTCGACGGGCAGTTCCGAACCAGAGAAGTTCGACCAAGTAGTCTAGTTCCAGCAGTTGTACCAGTGATATCGGTAGTAAGTGACCAGTAAAGTGAGAATTCCTACGAGTAGTTTGTGCGCCCTTCTCCAGCTCCCATCTCTCTAGTCTGCATTGAGTTTCTGCCGTGCATTCTAGTCCTGTCTTATTTTTAGCTGTATTGAGTCTAGTCCTACCTCTCTCTAGTGTGCATTGAATTTGTGCCTTGCATTCTAGTCCTGTCTTTCTCTAGCTGTATCGAGTTTCTGCCATACAGTCTAGTTCCTGTCCCGAATCATTTCCGTCCGTTTTTTTGTCTTTACAAGTTACCTGTCCCGTTATCCTGGTGTTTAGAAGTCCGATCGCAAAAACCGTAACCTCCAGACTTTGGAAATTGAAGAGACCTGCAAGATTACCGACCCCTGGAAAACCGTGTCTTCACTGAAGCTGCCCGGAACGTCTCTGAAGCCGAAGAGTCGGACCGTAGAGAGTAAACTCTATAAAATCTGGCGCCCGAGAACCGAAGAAGAAGTGTGTTTAATTATAGAATTGTGGAATAATTTATGTTGTTATTATATTTCAATAAATAATTTTAAAAACAAATCCGGAGTTTTCGTCGCAAATTGGCGCCCGAGCAGGGATCGTAAATTGGACCAGGGGCCGTAAATTGAAGCAGGGACCGTAAATTGGAGCAGGAACCGTAAATTGAAGTAGGAACCATAAATTACCAAGTTTTATCCAAGAAGAATAAAATGGCTGGGTCCGACATATCCGATAGTGAAGACAGAAAGTCAACCCAGAAAATCAAGATAGCCGTGTCAGCTGTATTTACCGACTTAAAAAAACCGAATTATGCTCCGAATTAGAAAAATTTGGTTTGACCACCGATGGTCCAGTCATGGAACTTCGACAAAGAATAGTTGTTACCTTCCTGAGAGATGGGATCCGTCCTGCAAAGGAAAAGGAAGAACCGACCGTGACTAATATACCAGAAAATATCCAAAAGGATCCTCCGCCGAGTATGCCCAATCTAATTCCCGGATCCTACCTGATATAACGTCCGGTTAGTCCTGGTTCACATCCGTCTACGTCAGCTGCTCCTAGTCCGCAAAGCTATCCACCGTTTATTAATATTTCCCCATTTATACATAATTACCCTTACTGTCCGCCAAATCCACAGAATAATTGGGTCAATCTCAGAAACCAGGAGCTGCATATGGTTTTGCGAGACTGGATGAGGACAGCGTCCACCACAATATACCGGGAGACCAGTTGTTAGTTTTACTGCCCGACGAATTTTCTGGACTAGCTCTGAGCTGGTACCGAAACAACTATTCCCGATGCCGAGGTTGGGCCGATTTTATGCGAGACTTGGAAGGTTTTTTTTTTACCGCCCGGTTACATAATCAATTTAGAAGGCGAATTTAGCTACCGTTTACAGGGAAAAACCGAGACCGTTATGGAATATATCACTGGTATCCAAACGCTTATTCGCCGTTATGAAGGAATGACCGAGGAGCAACAACTATATTAGGTCCACAGGAATCTCCTGCCCGAATACCGACTGTGTATCCGCCGTTTGGATTATGTAAACATTGCCGACCTGATCCGGGCTGTAAAAGAATATGAGCGTTTACTTCGAGAATTTCATGACGAAGAAGTATTCCGAACCAGCGCGGACACCAGACCCAGCCGACCATCCACCGAAAGGATTTCACTGAGCGTGTCGATATGCCAGGAATGAAGACTAGCCGTCGACCAAAGACCACGAATGACCGAAGTTCCGTCATCCAGAACCAGGGTCACCTCCGACGCACAAGATAGCTTCCCACCAGAATCAGGAATCCCCAGCCGAGTACCTACCTGTTGGAGGTGCGGGGAAATGGGACACTTCCAGACCAGTTGCCAGAATCGAGTTGTATTACTTGTTCCAGGTGTGGGAAAAGAGGAACAATGATAAAAGACTACCCTTGCCGGGAGAGAGAAACCAGACCGAACACTAGAAGTTCTCTGTCGACAGCCACCGTTGACCACGCCGATATTTCACGAGCTCAGCAGGCACCCAGAAGAAACGACCGAGTAATTAGGAAATCAATTCTGTGTTGGAGATGTGGACACAATGGGCACATGCGAACAAACTCCCGAAACAAACCCATTTTGTTCTGCTCCCGATGTGGCCGAAGAGGAGCGATGTCGAGAGATTGCGCTTGTCCAAAACGACGAACCAGCATTTCAGTCAAGCCTCTCCCGCCATCCAATCTAGTGCATCCAACCAGGGCTCAAAAAGATTCCAGAAGTATCATGAGACCGCTTCAATGTTTTCCGCCAGACCAGACCGTCCAGTTCCAGCAGTTATACCAGTGATACCGGTGGTAAGTGATGCCACTAGTAAGTGACCAGTAAAGTGAAAGTTAGTTTATGCCAGGGGACCAGCCGCAAAAGCGAGAATTCCTACCAGTAGTTTGTGGTTCCCGTCTCCCCCGAAGAAGGTTGCTAACACTATTAAGATCTGGCTAAATAGCTATGAACATTCCTGATTTACAATAGTATCCTTCAAAAAGATTTCTCTTTCAACAAGAACCATAATTTAGCAATCTCCTAAATGTTACAGAGTTTGGATATCAAACTTCACAGATAAACTCTCATAAGTATGCTAAGAGAATACCATTAAGAGTAGAAGTATATGGGTTGGTTTAACGGTATACTGGGAAATGTACATTTCTTCTCTTTGACACATTTTGCTAGTTTATTGTTAATTGAAAACTGTTGAAGTTTTGAAACTATTTCCAAAATGACTTACTATTCAATGGTTTGTTTCTATATGTATACAAGTACATCAATATATGTTTTTTCGCCATTAGTACAGATGTCTGACTATGAAATATCTTCCTCTCATATATCGCAGATAATTAATTACGTCAACTATTTAAAACCACAACTGATGGCACGAACATGTAAACATCAAAATACGTAAAGGCGTACTTACCAATACGATAAAAAGAAATCAAACCCACTCGAAAACACTTGTCCAACGATGCACAACGTCAGGAATAAAGGAATAGCCTTCCAACCGCCAGCATAAGCAAGCGTCCTCTTATAGACGGACCATAAAACTTTTCCTTCCCTTTTATTTTCAACATACAATTTAGTAGCGCCTTCATCAACACTCAAAGTAGACTGCGAGAGTAATTTCGCAGTTTCCGGAGTATCCGCTTCGGGCTCTTCTGATTGGGCGTAAATTTCTTCAAAGTTCTCGTCTTTCGAACTGTCTTCAACGAAATCCGTGCCGAAATTAATGCCTTTCTTCTCCAATTCCCCAAAAGTACCCTGGTGTTTTATTTCACCATCTTCCATCGCTAATATCGTGTCCACTTCTTTTAAGAATTGCAGCTGATGCATAACAACTATAACCAGTTTGTTGCGCAAAAACGATTGGAAGCATGTTTGGAAAACTTGTTTGCTGACGTTTGCGTCCAGTGCGGATAACGGACTGTCGAGCAGATATACGTTCGCCTCTTTGTAGATTGCTCTTGCTAGGTTTACTCGAGCTTGTTGGCCTTTGCTTAAATTTAAACCACGATCGTTAACTAAAGTGTTGTCACCACGCTTCATTCTCTCTAAATCTTTGACCAGACCGCAAACGCTCAAGACTTCTTTGTAACGACTTTCGTCATAACTTTGTCCGAATAAAATATTTTGCTTAATGGTACCAGGAAACAGCCAGGGATCTTGTGAAGCATAAGATAGAGTTCCGTTAACCTCAAGTTCACCGTCGGTAATCGATAAATCTTGAAGTACCATCTTTAGCAAAGTCGATTTACCACAACCAACTTCTCCAGTTATGGCATGAATTCCACTCCTCAAATTCAAAGTTATATGCTTCAAAACGGGGTTTTCTTTCAAAATTTCGGCAGTAACATTTTTGGCGATGACTTCTGGTTTAACAGTGATAGCTTTTCTCGTGGGACTCGTTTCCTTTGCTAACATCAAACTTTTGATGCGTTTGATGGCCGATTTTACTTCCGCTATCTGCGATATGCCTATAGGTATTGTGGCTGTAATGATGTGTTGCACTGTACTGTAACAACTCTGAACGACAAAAGCTGTTTCTGCTGTAATACTATCGTGAAGGTAGATATACGTTATCATACAGATGTAGAACGATATTTTGGTGCTCATGGCGCCCATGGTCAATCCTATCATTTTTAGGTAGTACATGATTTTGATTTTGCCGATTTCGCTCCTAGAATGAAAGCAATTAGTAAACTAAATAGATTTTTGGAAATGAAGAATTTTTGGTACTTTCTAATTGAGTCGACTAGTTTTTTGAAGTACTTCTCCCATGTGTAAATTTTGATTATTTGAATGGTGGACAAAATTTCTTGTAATAATCGGATTCTTTCATCGGATTTTGCTAAAGTCTTCAGTTTTATCTTCATGGTGATTTTAGCCAGTACCACTAAAATAAAATCAAACGAATTAATACAGCATTTCTAACTAATGTTCAATAACTAAAGTTGTTGACAAAGGCTAGTTTTTCTTAAATAATATAAGACTTACCACTCTTATCTCAAGATACATTTAGTAAACTTGAAAAATAATTTTCACTACTAACATGTAAGACAAATTAAGAAAGATACTTCTTTGGACAGTGGCATAAAATTGGATATAATATTTAAATTGTGAGATAATCCTAAATCCTGTACTAAATTCATTTCCACAAGCCGAATATTCAGAGAAAATAAAATGCAAACACCAACTTAAATGCTAACTGAAGGCGCCTTTAACAGTATTATGGAGTTTGTGAACAAATGATATACTTTCTGCTTAAATTACTGAACTAATCATCAATAAATAAGGAAGGGATACCAAAAACCGGCATAACAAAATATACTCACTTTGTAACGGAGAAACAAGCAACAAAAATGCAATTCCAACAATGGCAGAAATTTGGATCTGTCTGTACATGATGTACGTCATGATGAACAACTGCAGTATACCAATCCATATGTCATTTCCAAATTGCATCATATATTCGAATAATAAAACGTCTTTTGTCATTAGCGTAACTATTTTTCCGTTGGTTACTTCCGCCAAGCTTGACGTGGACAATCTTAACGATTTTCTGTAGATGAGCGAGCATATGGATATTCTCAATTTGTGTGCAACTTGTAGCAACATCAGCATGTATTGATGACTATAGAAAGCTAAAATATGAAAGCAAACAGTTAAGGCATTACTATAGCAATCAAGTTATAACTATAGATAGTTCAAGCAAGGATAAAATATTACCGTTTAGTAATAAAAGTCCAATAAGAGAACCTGCGTAAAAGAAAGCATCATTTTTTGTTAACTCCGATCCAGGACTGAAATACGCAACAAGTCTTCCAGTTGCTAAAGGCTTGCCTACCCTAAATAGCCAAAGAAATTAAGTTCTAAAACTTCAGGACGAGAATATTATACTTACATAATGAATGTTCTAAAAATAAACTTTATTAGACCATACACCATGACAGTCGTTCCATATCTTCTCCATAACACAGAAGTGAAAGATGGCTTCTTTTTAAGTGCTTCTTTATCCCATTCTGTTTCCAAATCATCGCCCAATTTACAAGATTTGAAGTCGGTAAGTATTTCGTAAATGTCATCTTCGTTTAGTTCCTTTTTAAGGCCTTTTCGAAATAATGGTAATGTATAGCTGTACAGAAAAGAAAAAAGTCACTAATAATTCTATGTACAGAAAATAGATGCACGGTAATGATCGAATGTTGTGGAAAATAAAAATGTACGATGAAACGTATTTTCCTTTATCAGCGATAAATAAATTACGCATTGTTTTCTTTTTTTTTCAGTTCCACAGACTCAAACAATAGCAGAATTTGTTTTAAAATGGATTTACTTTATCTGATCTCATAAACCGACGTTATAAGTTATTGCCGTCATAAAATTAACGAGATACATATTAAACGTTCGTGAATCTATTATTTGTCAGTATTGTATTTTATTTTTATTCTTCGCTATAGTAGATTGCAATCGCGCTATATTAAAAATGTAAAGCGTTGTAAAGTTATCAAATTTAATTATGATGTGATCGCGTAGTTTAATCAGGTTTGAATATTATGGTTTGTTTATAACTTATTGTATTAAATATATTCTTTTAAACATAAAAAAATTCCCAAACATTTCACCCAGGACTTTTATTTTTGCGACTATCTTTTGAAAGCTCTTGCCGAGTAGTTGCTTTGTTTTTAAGTAATTGAATTTATATTAATTTTTAGCTAGGGAATGGAAAATTGCTTAAACATTTACTACGCTTACTGGTGAAGAAGCAGTTGCAATTACTTCCACATCATCTACCACGCGTTGCCAGTTTATGATTGGACGATTACTGCGCTGTCAGTCCTGTCACTCAAAAACTACTTAAAAAGTGGTTCATGGTATCATAATTTGTATCGATGCGCCTGCTGGGTTAAAACAACCCCTACTGCGCATTGTTTATTGTGTTTCCTACGTTTGTGAACAGTGGATTGTTTATTTTCTCTACATTTTTACCAATGTAATCAACGATACTTGAATGCTGTTGTTGGTCTTTCTGCCGGTAATATCATCTTTTTTTGTACCAATTCCGAAGTAGTCAATCGTAATTGTATTTGTTTTATTTAAAATTTAAGCTATTACAGTGTACCGTGCAGAGGTTCACATTGAGAATTGTAATTTTTCGTAAACTATGCCGTAACATAGCAACGTTTGTGCGATATCCCACAAATGTTGCTATGTTCACCACGCGATTTATGTATGACTAATATCGCATTGTATATGTACGCGACCTTATAAATTGTATAAATACAAACTCAGAAACATGCTAAATGTGAAGTGCGTAAACTACAAAGTGCTATTAAACACACAACTGTATTAGGAAGAGCCCTTTCCTAGGTTGAAGTTTTGTGATAAAGATAACTGTTTTTTTGTTGTTTCCACTAACATTTGTAAAATAATCCAAATTGGTAAACTCATAAAAACTCATAAAAATGCAGACAAATTGGGTTCATTTCAACGTTTCCAACAACATTCTATATTTCACTTTGCCAATTCCACAGTCTCATATTTCAACAACAACGAACTATCTTTTCTGAAAATGGCTGCCACGCCCTTCAACGTACTTCTTCAATCTCTTCAGGAAATCATTCATTCGATAATTTTTGAACACAGTGTAATTATAAGTGAGTGTGAAGACAGAATGATTTCTTAACGTACCCTGAATATTTACTTTAAAATAAGGGCTTTGAACGGCTTTAAAAGCCTTTTTCTTCGTTTACTTTTATGCTTCCAACTATGCTTACCAACTTAATAATTCAAAATCTAGGTAAGTGAGTTTTGAATTATGTTCAGTACTCATTATTTCTTGTTTGGGAAAGAATAAGCACCTGCGAAAAATCATCTTTCTTCGTTGTTTTAAAAGCGTAATTTTGTACATGTGCACTTTGGGCAAACAAATATTCAAATATGTGATACGCGAGTAATTGATACTTTAAATGCCCAATAACTTCTAAATGGTGCGACTTTGGACAATGTATGTTGAATAAAATCGACCACAAATTCGACAAACAATTTAATAAACGGGTACATTCTGGAATGCACTGTGGACCATAGCAAATTCGGCACACCATACAAAGATGGCGCTAGCAGTCCATAAAAATTTCAAATAAATTCGGCACGCGATAGAGAGATGGCGTTAGCAGTTTATAAAAATTTAAAGCATGATTGTAAACACTGGCTAAAACGATTTATTTGAAAAAAAGCGATGAAGTTTATACATAAAATCCCAACGACACAAATACAACCGCTCCGTATAGCAACATTTATTTATAAATGTGACGTATTTATAAATTAAATTAATGTAACTGTAACTGTAAAGAGATAATTTACCCTCATTTATCAAAATTGTCTTTCTAAAATGATAAAAGTGCAAATACTTTTCAATAAAGATATCAATCAATGTTGTTAAACATAAAATATCTTTTATGGATATTACTTAATAAAATATGTTTTCATTTAAAAAATTAACTTCAAACAAATAATTATAAACGAGAAAAATTGAAAACAATAAAAATATCATTTTATATTGATTTTCTCAACAATAAATGGAGAAGATGATACTATATGATAAAGCTATATGACTATATGATAAGTCTCATCGATGAGACTTTTTGAAAGACACAGGAAAAGGTGTGTTTATTTTTGATAAATAAAAAAATCATATAGTATCATCTTCTCCACACAGTAGTGAACATATTATAAACAATAAAGAAGTAACAATTGTTTAAGTAATCTTGAAAACTTATACATAGAGAAGCAGAAAAACTACTCAATATTGTATTTTGATGTAACTAGGAATAAATAGAGAAGATAAGTATAAATTTGAATTATTTTTATGAATTTTAATGAATGGAAAATTTTAGTTCGTTGTATTGAATAAATTTTAATTTCCTTTGATATCATCAGAAATTGCAAACAAATATTTATGCGAAAAATGAAATATTAAATGCAAAAGTCAATTATAAAAATTACTCATTATTCATTGGGTCATTTAGTATTGACTACAACTTTTAAATAACAGAAAAACAAAATTTTTTACATAATTCATTTGTTAAATTTGGTTTAATTTTTTTAGTTGATGAATCCCGGTTACCTAAAGCCTTAAATCTGTGGGAGAAACGAAACTCAAACTATTCTGAACACAGATATTTTCAGACAACAAATCTGAATGAAATACCCTTTTGGCTACTACGGTGGGAGGGGTTGACGGAGGTGGAGTTGATTCAGGTTTATAACACCGTGGCAACATTTACTTTCTTTTACTTTTTTACCTGAAAGTGTAAGAGACTATTACATTAACTAGAAAAAAATCTGGGATGAGATTTTGATATATCTTTATTTTTATATCTTTATATATCTTTATTTTGTTATTGATGAATTACATCAATAACATGAAATATAGATCATGTATTTGTAACTAACAATAAATGGAAAAGACAGTAAAATATTTAATTATTTTTATTAATTTTAATGAACGGAAACTTTTAATGAATGGAAACACTTTTCCTATTTCTATTTATTTTAGAAAAAAAGTTTCTAATACAATTTCATCGTTTCAAATATAATTTTTTGCACAAAAAAGTTGCAAATAACTTTTAAACTATACTG
>JAWQRJ010000982.1:0-17512 GCA_033557515.1 Diorygopyx duplodentatus
GATTTAAATAAATTAATTACATTAGCTGAAAACCAAACGACTTTAACTTAAAGGGTATAATTGAGTGAACTAGACGATCAAGTAAGTGTACATGTTCGTCGAGAATTTCATATAATACATTGTAAAAAGCATCAGTCGCGGAATCAACATCTTGAAAACCATTCAAAAACTACTAATCGAGAATGAAAAGATCGCAGGAAAATTGGCCGTTTTAAAGTTGTACGATTTGTGCTGAAATTATGATGCTTCTGGATTGTAACATCCATACCGATAATATCATTACATGAGCTATTTTTGAGCTTTAAAAATACCTTTTTTAAATCGTTGAAGGTAATTTCTATAAAGTAAAATGTACTTTCCAAAGGTATTAAAGGCAACTGCTCAAATGTGGATTTGTTATAGTGAAGCTCAGGAATCCCACCAATGATTTTTTCGGCAATGCTGCAAAAGAGTTCAGTGTGGGTCAAGGAGTCAGGCAGACTTTAATTGTTAGGGATTACAACTTTTAATAACGACCCAGGCAGCTTTTTATCAACAATAGGTGTGTGGTAAGCTTTTCTATGCTGTTTGAGGCAACTGTCGAAAACAAGAATAGGATTTAGTCTATAATGCATGGTAGATCGAGCTCACTCGGTTGAAAAAACCACCTCGTCAAAGGTCAAACTAACTCAAATCCTCGTTAACAATCCTCGCTAAACTAAAAACTTGAGACTTGGCTAAATCGCTTTCGTGATCAGAAAATACATACATATAGGATTAGCTAATTATCTTGTAATTAATACAAGATTAGCTCGTCTAATAGTATTAGATTAGATAAACGAGTAATGAATTTGAGTGAATCGCTTGCATCGTTTATATCTTTATTAAACCAATGCACCTGCTATTGTGGAATCTATATTCTTAATTAACGTTAATATCGCTGAGAAAGGGTACTTAGGTAGTATCTGCAAACATTTACTTCATAACTTTCTGAGAAAACATTTACTTTATAAAATCCTACATTATTTGTGCAAAAGCCTGCTTTTTTGCTAGAATGTAATAAAATATTATAGAAAATCAATGAAAATTATTTAAAATAATCTACGAATATTATAAATGAATATTTTGAAGGAATTATGAAGAGATATCTAACGGTTTCTGAGAAAACATTTACTTTATAAAATCCTACATTCTCTGTACTAAAGCCTGATTTTTTTGCTAGAACATAATAAAATATTACAGAAAATCAATGAAAATTATTTAAAATAATCTACGGACATTATAAATGAATATTTTGAAGGAATTATGAAGAGATATCTAACGGTTTCTGAGAAAACATTTATTTTCTAGAATCCCACATTCTTTGTGCAAAAGTGTGATTTTTTTGCTGGAATATAATAAAATATTATAGAAAATCAATGAAAATTATTTAAAATAATCTACGGACATTATAAATGAATATTTTGAAGGAATTATGAAGAGATATCTAACGATTTCTGAGAAAACATTTACTTTATAAAGTCCTACATTCTTTGCACAAAAGCCTGATTTTTTGCTAGAATCTAATAAAATATTATAGAACATCAACGAAAATTATTTAAAATAATCTACGAACATTATAAATGAATATTTTGAAGGAATTATGAAGAGATATCTAACTGTTTCTGAGAAAATATTTACTTTCTAGAATCTCACATTCTTTGTGCAACAGTCTGATTTTTTTGCTAGAATGTAGTAATAAAATATTATAGAAAATCAATGAAAATTATTTAAAATAATCTCGAAACAGTATAAATGAATATTTTGAAGGAATTATGAAGAGATATCGAACGGTTCATGAGAAAATCTTTACTTTATAAACCACTATATTCTTTGTACAAATGTTTGATTTTTTTGCTAGAATATAATAAAATATTATAGAAAATTAATGAAAATTATTTAAACTAATCGACGAATATTATAAATGAATATTTTGAAGGAATTATGAAGAGATATCTAACTGTTTCTGAGCAAACATTTACTTTATAAAATCCTACATTCTCTGTACAAAAGCCTGATTTTTTTTGCTAGAATCTAATAAAATATTATAGAAAATCAATGAAAATTATTTAAAATAATCTACGAACATTATAAATGAATATTTTGAAGGAATTATGAAGAGATATCGAACGGTTCCTGAGAAAACGTTTACTTTATAAAATCCTACATTCTTTGAACAAAAACCTGATTTTTTTGCTGGAACATAATAAAATATTATAGAAAATCAATGAAAATTATTTAAAATAATCTACAAACATTATAAATGAATATTTTGAAGGAATTTTGAAGAGATATCTAACGGTTTCTGAGAAAACATTTACTTTATAAAGTCCTACATTCTTTGTACAAAAGCCTGATTTTTTGCTAGAATCTAATAAAATATTATAGAAAATCAACGAAAATTATTTAAAATAATCTACGAACATTATAAATGAATATTTTGAAGGAATTATGAAGAGATATCTAACTGTTTCTGAGAAAACATTTACTTTATAAAATCTCACATTCTTTGTGCAACAGTCTGATTTTTTGCTGGAATGTAATAAAATATTATAGAAAATCAATGCAAATTATTTAAAATAATCTACGAACATTATAAATGAATATTTTGAAGGAATTATGAAGAGATATCTAACTGTTTCTGAGAAAACGTTTACTTTATAAAATCCCACATTCTTTGTACAAAAGTCTGATTTTTTGCTAGAATGTAATAAAATATTATAGAAAATCAATGAAAATTATTTAATATAATCTACGAACATTATAAATGAATATTTTGAAGAAATCATGAAGAGATATCTAACGGTTTCTGAGAAAACATTTAATTTACAAAATCCTAGATTCTTTGTACAAAAGCCTGCTTTTTTTGTTGGAATGTAATAAAATATTATAGGAAATCAATGAAAATTATTTAAAATAATCTACGAACATTATAAATGAATATTTTGAAGGAATTATGAAGAGATATCTAACGGTTTATGAGAAAATATGTACGTTAAAAAATCCTACATTCTTTGTACAAAAACATTCTTTGTATTAAGAAATTAGCTCAAACTTCCACAGCAAACTAGAGGCATTTTATAAAGCACTCCTGGATTTCCACCGGACTTCCAGATATAATTGCTTACTACTATGTGTGCTATTGCTGTGTAGGGGTGTTTTATGAGAAGAAAAATGTACTCATCAATAGAATAGATTAAAATTAACGATCAAGAACCACTTAGTACAACGTTGACGAAACCTTTTGGTTGATTCTAGTGGTAGATGCCACCTTTGCTAATCTGAGATCTTATTAAGAAATTAGTTCAAACTTCCACAACAAACTAGAGGTATTTTATAAAGCACTCCTGGATTTCCACCATACTTCCAGATATAACTGCTTACTACTATGTTTGCTAATGCTGTAGTGACAATTTTGTATTTTTTTGTTCATTTTGCTATGGAGCATAGATCACGAGGTAGTAAATAAACTAGAAATAAAATTTTTGGTTCACAATGCGTACCAATACACGAAATTTGTCTTGCAACCAGAAACGTTTGGGAGTCACTGGACGCACCGCGGGAGTTGCCCGAACATAAACTTTTTATGATAGACAACTTCCGTTTCGTGCGCCCCATACACGTTTAATCTCCCCGAGGAGAACCTCCCTCGCGTTGTTCCCTCCTCGGGCGTGCAGTTTAAAGTTTTTTTTACGACAGCCCCGCCGAAAAAGAGGTCGATCTTGGCCGAGCAATGTATAGGTGTTTCAAATTTATGATCCTGCCAGGAATCCGTAACATAGTTACAACTAAATGCCTCGGCTCTTATGCGTCGTAGATCAAGTTTAATTTGGCCATTAGACAGTGCGCGGTGAACGTACATCATTCTGGATTTACGAAGAGGGTGCAGTGCACCCGAAGCGCTTTATTGCGGTATAAAGTGTGGGTAAATTATTTTTTAAACGCAACTTAATGTGAACTGGGATTAGTTTGGTTAGAGTTTCGTTAGTTTATTGGATTGTTTAAGTTACCGTACATTTCATTGTTCTCTCAAGCATATCATTTAAAGGGCACCCGAAGGGAGAATAATCTTGGAAGCGCTTATAGCAATCTCGATTTAGCAATACAACTTCCGTATAAAGTATGTCTTTCAACTAGCACCGTAGTCGAAGTCGCACTTGCTGGAACTGTACTCCAGGAGCTGATTAATATGTACTTTATTGTATAATGTTTCAATAAGATAATCATTGATTTTCCCCAAAACGTCAATAGGTTTACGATGCACTGCCCCGCACACAACCACGGGTACTGTTTGTCGACCGATATCCACTTTTTTTGTGCTACCAAACTTCGATGGAATCGGTTGGCAGCGGTTCGTCCGCAATCGCGAATTCACAATTTCGCTGTTTTCCATTCCATTTGTAGAATAATAATCAACGGTGTGCGCACCGTGCACCCCCCGAAATTAGTCGGATTGGGTGCGGTAGGGCCTATCTCGAAATCAATTTGCAATGCGTGCGTATTCGGCCACGTCCGCGTTACGTGGGTAGGTGCCAATGTTCGCCTCTAGCTGGAATGGTCACACTCTCATTTGCATGTATGAACTATCAACGTGGACAGACATAAACATGGATTGCCGGTAATCGATTTAGCATTCGACCGGACCGTCATCCCACCATTGGCCTTGGTCCAGTGGCTGTTAAATTAAGAAAAGGCACGGCAATAACGCCCTGATTGATGTGGGCTAAATGACGGGAAATCCGATTGGCTAGGGACGGTCGGATATAGCGGTTGTAAAGTCTAACCCTAGCTAGTGTGATGATGATTTTGGACGTAAATTGAGGATTTATCACCAAAATAATTATGAGATGCTATTAGTTAATATTGTAAGATATCGTTATCGTTTTAGCATGTTGTATACATTATTTTGTTTATGAAGCCAAGCTTTTAGTATTTCATATTCCCAAAATAAAACACTAAAGTTGCAATACTTTCAGCTTTTCTATCTATAAAACATTCTCCTCTAAGTTTCAATGAACCTTTAGTAATTTATTTAGGATATGCAAGAAATGAAACATTTGACTTTGTGTTAATGCTAAATATCAAACTAAATATAAAAAATTAATATATATTGAATTGAAAATTTAATCCTTTATTGAAGTCGATAAAACCATTCTTATCGAAAAAAACATATAGATTGTGAACACATTGTTTACATCAAGTAATTTATTTTTGTTGTTGCTTTTTAATTGTTATATTGCTTATAAACAAATGTTTAGAATTATTAATTTAACGCCAACTTCAATGGTGAACTTTAAATTTAAGAGCTGTCATGTTGAGCTGAAAAAAAAATATTGCTCATATTGGTTGCAACAACTGGTTTATTGTTCACTTTTTAGTGTAGTACTTTGAAGACGAATCATTTCTTTAAATTTTTGCGATTTATTATTTTAAAAGTTGTTGTTAGTAAATAATTCTTTTAAAACAAAATTTGTTTAAGTAGTCGAACATTACCTCTGTGTTTAAAGAAGGGTTCTTTTCGTTAAACATCTACAGAATGTACTTATGTGTAATTTTTGTGGTAAATATCCGACAAATATTTTAATTTAATAGTGTTTTACTCAACCTGTTGAGTAAATTGTATGTTGTTTTAAATATTTGAATTATAAATATCGTCTCAAGATTACTTTTTCTTTGCAAGAAATAACAAAACTTAGCGTTTCATTTTTCATTGAACAAGTTGACGCAATTTTATGGCCTGCGACTCAATTTGCGACCAGCGTTACAACAATCACTTCGGCGTTATTCTAAAGTGACAACAGTTTAGGATTAATAATAGGATAATTGTCACTAATTGTCAAATACATTATAAAACCAATTTGTTTTCAATGGCCAGTTGAGAGATATCTGGAGTATAAAAAGTCTGTTTATATTAAACGTTGTTGTAGGCTTTCGCGGCCGGTGTTCAATCTTCTTGGCTTTCCGGTAGTCGCCGCGTCGGTGAAGAAACTCTCCGTTGACGTTTCGCCGTTCATTGCAGACGGCATCACCGACGCGGCGACCACCGGAAAGCCAAGAAGTCTGTTTATATTGTTTGTAACCAAAATACAGTGTGTCCCAAATTCAATCCTCACCATTGGCATATCGGAAACTATAAGACTTACAGGGTCGGTTAAATGGGGAAAATTTTCTGCTGAATTTAAATCCGCCGACAAATCACGGCCAACTGCGATCATTTTTGAGAAACTTCCAAAAAACTGAAATTGACCGATTTTTAATTTATGAAATATGTCAAATGGGAGTAATCATACTGTTTTGCAACTTGCACATTATGCAGGAAATTTTTTAAGGAGAACATCGTGGCGTAATTAGTTTTCTTCTTGGTCTTTTAATTTATGCTACACAGTAACTTACTTTTGTTTTTCTTATGTACGCCATATTGGATTTTTACAAATTTCAAATCTACGTTTTGCCCCCTTTACAATGATATACCATAGTGCAACATTTATTATTGACCTTTCGTTTTAAACGAACATTTTATTTTTTCATCTGGCAGAATTCTAATCTGCGACAACAATCTTCTGGTTTTAATTGCTGTACAAGCACTGGTTTATAAGGGTGGTGTTTGTTAATTTGCAACTACCTGTGTACTTCGACTTCGATACGTTGGTTTCAGTCGACACTCCAACCACTTCAATAGTCTAATTGAAGTGGTTGGAGCGTCGGTGACAATTTTTAATATTTTCCGCTGCTAAGTAATTAATTTTTTGTCCATATTTCCAACTGAAAAACTACCGTGTTTTTGCAAATTCCTTTCTAAAGCCAGGAATATTGTTCTGTGAGGCTGATGTCTTTCAGAATACAAATTATTGTATAACTGGGTAGCCTCTACGGTGTTTCTATTTTTATGTAGCAATTGTACGGGTCAAATATTTCAATATTAGTATAGCGGATTGTATTATCACTAATCACATTACAGATAGCAACAAACTTACAAGTAAACTGACATTTCTTCTATGCGTTCGCTACTGTCAATTGTTTTGGTGAAAAAACAAAATGTTCGTTTAAAACGAAAAGTCAATAATAAATGATGCGCTATGGTACATTGTAAAGGGGACAAAATGCAGACTACATTCATAAAGGATGAAGACACATTTTGTAATTTTTGTCATCTCACTTTAATCTGCTGTTTTCAATTGCCGTTACAATAAATGATGGCCTACCAGGTGAAAAATTAAAATATTCGTTTAAAACGAAAGGTCAATAATAAATATTGCACTATGGTACATCACTGTAAAGGAGACAAAACGCACATTTCAAATTTGTAAAAATCCAATATGGCGCCCATAAGAAAAACAAAAGTAAGTTACTGTGGAGCATAAATTAAAAGATAAAGAAAAAAACTAATTGCATTCCATGACGTACTTTGACAATAAATAGGAATGTAGAAACGTGGTTTCCAACGAGCGGTGTTCGAAGCCTCGGATAGCTCAGATGGTAAGAGCATCTAACTAGTGATTAGAAGATCGCGGGTTCGAGCCCCGCTCCGAGACACTATTTTTCTTCATTAAATTTTCTTATATATATATATATATATACAGTGTGTTTCTATTTTCAGGGCCAACCTTATATCCGTTAATATTCAAGATAGAATACAAAACTTTATATAAAAATTGAATTATTTTAAAATTGCAATTTGGTGAAAAATATACTACTGCAATTTCCCGCTAGAGGGCGATAGATTTTTTATGCATCTATCTAATAGAGGATTTTTTAGAGGATATGTCTTTACGAATATCTAAAAATAGCATAACATTAAATAATGTAATTTGCGAAATATTGCACTTAGAGGCCTTATAATACTAAGTAGGCCTTGTTTGTTTGACATATAGTATTATTTTTTTTGATTAACTACATTGCAACGGAATAAAATAACAATAATAATTATGCGAATGAGGAAAAAAATTAATACCTTGAAAATCATTATGTATCGAAATTGATATTTTCTCCTCTTTCCGAATATGTTAAAACGTCAAAACATTAAATAATGCTACTAGTATTTATCAGATAAACACGTTTGAATATTGAACAAATATTAAATGTATTGAACAGGTTAACACCACAATTTGAAATAACAAAAAAATAAAGGCCTATTTAGTATTGTGTTAATTAATCCCGTAGAATAAATAAGATTCTTAAAAGTGATATATCTCGCAAATGTTATTATTTAATGTTATGATATTTTTAGATATTCGAAAAGAGAAAAAAATCCTCTATTAGATAGATGCATAAAAAATATGTAATCCCATTTAAGAAAAAAAAGTTGACTACCGCTCTCTAGCGGGAAATTGCAGTAGAATATTTTTAAGTTTTCCACCAAATTGCAATTTTAAAATAATTAAAATTTTATATAAAGTTTTTTTTATTCTATCTTGAATATTAACGGAGATATAAGGTTGGCCTTGAAATTACAAACACACTGTATATATGTTACAGGCAATGTGATTAAATAGCGATTATACATAATGGCTAGGCATTATGTATATTGACTAAATTGAGAAGATAATTTGATAAATTAATTACTTTATCTAGATATTATTCATAATAGCTAGTTGGAGTTGGTTAAAGTAATAAACACGATGCTACTCACTTCCCCTCCCTCTGCACATTCCGCAATTACGCAATAGTGTTGGTGCAGGGAATAGAATAAGAGGTTGATAAGGAGAAGACAATGGAAACCATGATCTTAAACACTGATTTGCGCATCGAAAATCTTATAGGTGAGCAAGATAACGAAATGAAGATCCCTAACACCGAGACCTAAAACCATATAAAGGCATATATACTACAGATCCGTCAGATATTAACGGAAATGATGAAGAAATAGTTATTGCTCTCAATAAAAATAAACAAGACATTGAAGATGCCCGAAAGTCAGTCGGACAATCTTTGAGAAAACAAGCCGATAAAATGTTAGCTTTATCTTAGGTAAAATATCCTGCTGTTAATACAGGTGATAATGTAGTGGTAAAATACCAGAATAAACCAGTCTCACTTGTAAGAATAAATTATTATAATTTTATTTCTCATTTTTATATACTCATAAAAGTTGTATCATCTGTGATGTAGATTTCTTCTTTCATCTGTGAATTTCTATGACATTGTTAATTGGAATATAACACCGCATATTTAGCAAATTTATAATTAAAATGATTATTTTAAATGTTTCCTGCTATTAAAAGAACACTTTATTATTGCTACACGTGGAGTTTAGTTTACAAACGCCTTATATGCAAAGACAACTTGAGATATAACTTTACATCCAAACTACTTAATGTTTATTAACTTGTTTGTACCCCTGCAATATAAAATAAACTAAAATTTATTGGGTTTTATTACTTTATTCAAATCCTACTAGATATTTTGTAAAATAGCAAGATTATTTGATTAATTCTGCCTCAATAATCACTTTGTCCAAATTGGGTTGATATTATATATATTGGCTGGATAGTATAAATAATATCCAGATTAATTACTTTGGCTGTAACATATATATGATGTGTTTTCTATTAGTCAGCAGCGTTCAATTTAAGTTATATCTTATCATACTCTTCTATTAATTATTTTCATTAAAAGTGACAAAGGTGGTTTATGGAGAAAAATGTCCGTATGAGAGTAAGAAAGTATTGTATTTTAACATCTTATCGTATTATTAGGAACATAATAGCCACAAAAAAAAAACAAATGGAAATAATTGGCAGTTAAAAGAACAGTCACAGAAATAGATTTCCCGCTCATTACATCTCTAAGCGTTCTCTCTAATCTGCAACATATCTATCTTGTTAGGCGAAGACGTTATTACAAATGTCGTTGTCTCCGATCTCTTGCAGAAGTTCTTTTCTGAACTGTGGGTGCCGGGTTGATATCCACTGGTTCCACCTCGGGAGAAGGACGATCTGAGATCTGAGACGATCGAAAAATGAGGCTCTAGAAGCATTGGAGGTGGTGCTGTGGAAGTGACTGAGTAGGGCTATGTGTTGTGGAGTGACTAAAGGCGGAGCACAAACGTCTACCACATCTGTCTCAACACGATCATGAAGTTCTTCCCTGAAACCTGTGCTAAACATCCCTTGAGGTAGGAGGAAAATCTGAATCTTTGAAAATGCCCCTGTTGACAGGGTAAAGGCCAATGTGACGGAATCCATTCGTTGCAATCTCTGCCACTTTACGTAAGCGTTTCCAAACAGCTCCATGATATCGTAAGTGGAGATAGGTTTCTGGTTGCTGCACTAGCCTTCGTGTCGTTTCAGAAATAGCTTCAACCATTTTTACCCAGCACCCTGATCTCAAAAAGGGTGTTTGAAGTTGTTTTTTTAAGGCAAAACTTATTTATTAAAGAACTCTTTATTAGTGATATTCTTCTACAATGGTTGCTCGTTAACCCAAAGAAAGTTGCCTCCA
Organism: Diorygopyx duplodentatus; assembly: GCA_033557515.1. Taxonomy (NCBI): domain Eukaryota; kingdom Metazoa; phylum Arthropoda; class Insecta; order Coleoptera; family Scarabaeidae; genus Diorygopyx; species Diorygopyx duplodentatus. The sequence goes on from JAWQRJ010000982.1 coordinate 10,459, forward strand.
TTTTAAAACAGTATTCGACTAGTTTGTGAATAGGCCCAAGCACTGTAGAGCTGCCCATATTTGTGTGAGTTGCTTGCTTAGAATTGCCATTTTTCTCCTTGGCGAGCCTTATTAATGTTGCTTTGGATACCCCGAATTGCTTAGATGCCTTTACCATCCCGTTGTTGTATTTCTTATTACTAAAATCGCTTCTTCCATTTTTTCAGGGTTGCAACCTCACTTTCCACGGGAATTGCATTTTTTGGGACATCTGAACCAATAATTCGTCTGGGTTAAGTTGTGACGCAAACATCGGATTTGTTTTTAAAATTATTTATTTTAATATAAAATAAAAACATAAAATTTCTCCTTAAATAATTAAAAAAAAACACTTCTTCTTCTTCGGTTCTCGGGTACTTTGCGCCTCCTTTGAGATTTTAAAGAGTTTACTCTCTTCGGTCCATCTCTTCTCCTTCGCAGACGTTCCGGGCAGCTTCAGTGAAGACACGGTTTTCCAGGCGGTCTGTAATCTTGCAGGTCTCTTCAATTTCCGGAGTCTGAAGGTTACGGTTGGTGCGATCTGATTTCTAAATATCAGGATAACGGGAACAGGTAAACTAGACTGTATGGCAGAAACACAATGCAGCTGGACAAAGACAGGACTAGAATGCACGGCAGAAATTCAATGCAACCTAGAAAGAGACAGGACTAGAGAGAGGGACAGCCTTTTGCGCCCGGTCTAGTTTGTGCCTCCTCCCGGTCACCGCAGTGACAAAAGGTTCACGAGATCGATCGTTGCAGAACGAGGCAGGCATCGCTCCGATACAGTCGAGGGTCACTGGCGTTCTCTTCCGTGATCGGTACCGGTTTCGGGGCCGTTGCTCTTGACAAAAACCCGTATTTGTGTCTTTTCAAAACGCATCGTTACAAAGTAAAAAACGATTATTGTTAAATGGAATGATAGGGGTCCAAATGAGGCTTATAAGGGCTCCGACCTTGGCAAGACAAGGGGATACTACTCAGGTTAACTTGTTTTTTACACTTTCAGGGCTCTAAAAATAAAATTAAAAAGATATTCCACAAAACTAATACCACGTTCAGTAACTCTTACTATAGACAAAACTGTAAACAAACTTACCGACTAACAGACTTTTGAAATATCAAAAAATCACAATTAAATAACCACGTGCAATAACTTTTACCCATCGACAACAATAACGAACTGCGGAAAATCAGTTTTTAAATGTATTTAACGAAATTCAGAATGTATTCAGATGATAAATGTATTTATCATCTGAAAGTACATTTGCTGAAAATCCATTTCATTTCGCACCCTGTCCTGTAGGATCCTAAAAGTTTGAAAAGGTTATATACATTCAATAATAATGCAATAAACATTATTTTATTTGTGTACCATACAGAGCAGCGAGATGAAACACATCGATACCGTGATACTTTAAAACTTATATTACTTTATACCTTAATTGATATTTCTACTGTACCTTAGCTAATCGAATCACAGAAACTACTCTTGCGGTGCTAAGATATTAACAAATCACCAGGGGTATATTAATGCTAAATGAGCGGAGTGCATGCTGTGACATTATATAATATATTGTCAAAGTTGGTAATTGAGTTACATGCCGTAGTAATATCTTCGCATTAGGACTGTTCGTCATCTGAGGTATTATGCCGAGGAGTTAGTGCGGATATGGCGACGGCTGCGCTACTGCCAATGATAATAATATTCAACACATTGCGTTTACGCTTCAATGCTGCTTGTTATGCAGCGTTTAGCAAATGTGTCTAACCGATCGATTTCTGGATAAAGGGAGAAGTAAATTTGGGATTGATGCTCTATTTTAAAACATTGTCCTTATCATTGTAAAGTTTAAAGGATCTGGATTTAAAATAAATTTTCCTTTTAACAAATGAAAAACTTCAAGAGTTCCAGCAAAAATAACAATAATGTTAATATCAATATCTATCAGAACCACATGTCGTAGCTGTTCTTGAGCCGATATATCCTCGTTATCTGCCTGCGTATGTTCATGTTGTGTTCAATGGATGTCAGCTATATTATATTAACCTGTGACATTGTGGAGCCCACGTCAACCATGACGTCAAAGCTCAAAAGGGAAAACGCACAGTTGTTACTTAACAACACTAATTAACCAGGCATTCAAGCGCGAAATGTTATTATTAGCATGGCTACGTTACTAATATTGTACTGGTATATCATAATGATGTGCATTTAATATGTGCATTATTGCAAAAGCTGCAATGTATAAAACAGTATTGTATTATACTGCATACTGGTTTGTAGATGGTTCAAGAAAAACCTTAACTGATGTGGGGTTTTAACCATTCCTGTGAAAAAATTCCTCTATGGAAATAGTGAAAAAAAAAATTTCTTGCATTTTTGACATTGACGTCGAATGAAATATCTCCCTAACGTATCAAATATAAATCCTGTTTTCCAAAAATATAGACTGAAAAGCTAACGCCTATTCAAGTAAACAACATCAAGTAAAAGTAACTTGCTTATTCATTTACTGAATTCATAAAACTATGGGACTGTTTCAATTTACCTATCAACATGTAAATGTAGAAAATGTAACCAAATGGATTGAACTATAGAAACATTGCTCTATGATATTCTTTGCCTTCTGTCAGGGAGCTGCAAAAATTTCCTAATTTTGTGTTTCTCTTCTTCCATAGTCCTCTTGTTGCACCTCAGTTTTAAAATAAATCATTTCACTTACTTGTAAGCACTACACAGACAGACCCACATTCTTCCAAAAGTGAATTTGATACCTTGTTTAGATGTTATGTAACGAAACACCTTAATTCCCAACCGCCGCCAGCTATCTGTGAAACTTCGGCGTTGCGCTGTTGTCGCCGAAATTCACTTAAAGCGCTAATCGAGTGTTTGTCGACCAGATGGCGAAACGTAATAGCAAACCGGAAGTTGCTCGAAACTGCTGCAGAAACACAAGCCCCGACCCGACCGGACTACACTGCACCATAAATTCCGCAATCAATGTTGAACATTTCAATTAGTGCAATAATTAACGCAAATGCTTAGGGCCGGACAGACCATCGTTGGCGGTCCCGTTCGGAGCTACCCCAGTGTGAGCACGACGTTGAAATATACGTTTTGCGATTGAGCGGTTTTGCTGAATAAGCAGGCCTTATCTAGTGGCAGATATTATAATGCCAATTGAGGAAATCCGAGTTTCCGAGTTAAATTGGCCGTGGGTTGATGCAAAAGGGATGGACGCCAAATATGGTCGGGCTTTGCTGTTTCAGCAAGTTGCCTAATACCTGATGCAGAAAGAAAAGGACTTTGTGAGATATTTTTATTTTGCGTGTCTTCTTATTATCTACTGTTGAGATGAATTGTTAGATCTAATATTCTAAATTCCACAATCAACAGCTATTATTTTAATATCTTACTGACTGCGCCAAGTTATGTTCTATAGTATTAAACATCTTTTAAGGCTTTTGTTAGAGAGCAGAGTTCTGTATCGATGTCGGGACATATCTCAATCGATTCCTACGACCGGGTTATTGAAATATCGCAAATATTCGACGGCAACATAAAGCCGTCTTCTGGATCTGGGGAATACATACATACATTCACACACACATACAAGATTAGCGCGTTTCATTCGTTGTAGTGATACTACCCTGTAAAACAATACTGCGTTCCATCTAAAAGAAAAAACCCATTTAGTTATCGTTTTAGCTGTTAGTGTGATACTGAAGCGAACGGATGGCGAGCGGTTTACAAATCTTGTTATCAAGTTTGCGATAATTTCAGAGCTCTACAGAGGAATGCAGAGTCAACAGAAGATAAGAAACCAAAAGGATTTATTGTTAGCGAAATAACTCGTTAATAGTTAATACGTTAATTCTCGATAGGTACTAATGGTTTATTAATTTTCAGACTATAACGAAGACATATTATAAATATAAAATGGCTTTATATATTTCATACATATATTTTAATAAAATGAGTTTTGATGGACGTTCTTGAGATATGCGTGAGCGGGAAACGCTACAGCTGTCTATTTTTATTCTAATTTCAGAGCTCTACAGAGGAATGCAGAGTCAACAGAAAATAAGAAACCAAAAGGATTTATTGTTAGCGTAATAACACGTTAATAGTTAATACGTTAATTAATTTGTCACGTCACTCTGTTCGTTTGCATTCCGCTTAAAAATAAATGAAGATCTTTTTCCAACTGAACGATTTTAATCTAGTTTTTAAAAACAAAACTGAAGTTAGAAAAAAGAAAGGTACCGCATACAAAATTGCTTCAATTATTCCCTAATTTGTACTGTTTTTCCATAAGAAACAATGTGAAAGTATGTAACCAACGAGAAAAACCCTATTGCTCCATATAAACAAATATAAATCAACGCACAAGGTCGTACGCATGTTGTGTATGTTTCAATTAAATCACAACACTGTAGATAAGAATATTTTCGATTTTACGAAAACCAATAATGTCTGTTGTAATAATTGTATTCTATTTGATACCCAAACTGGTTCATCTTCAATAGAGTCTCTGACTAATTCTTGTTATTGATTATTTAAAGCTGTATTTTCAAAAATTTGAACTAATCCCTGCACTCTTTGATCAAATTAAATAACTCCGTTGATAATTTAATAAAATGATTTTTGTCTCACTTGCAAATTAAAAAATATTTTCTTATTTAGATTTTCTGTACAGAGGCGGTTGAGTGGCAGAAGTGTGCCGACGATACGGGTAATTGTTAATTAGTAAATAAAACGAACAACAACCGCAAGATAGAATTACTGTATGTATATTGACGTAGATTGAAAAACGGATTTTAGCATGATTTTAGAGCAGGTGTTGTTTCCACCCAATTTTAAATGTAGGTGTTTTTTTACATCCTAGACTCTCCAATATTATAAAAACAGTAGTCTCTTAGAATAACAAACCGATTCTCTCTAGCCTTATTTTATTACTTTTAAATGCAGATATCTCTTTGTTATGATACATAAAACACATGACTGAACTGAGGGCGCCAAATTTAAATTTTCGGTACATTCCATGTATGGATATATGATAATAAAATGTAAGTTTAAAATAAACTTAACACTATTCATAAATTTAGTAACTGTATCTGTTTTTTAATTTCATTATTGTGTTGTTATATTTATTTATATTGAATGTAACAAATAGATTACTAATCTAAATGTTAACAATTCAGATTCTTTGTTTAATCATCATTTTTTTTATATATATTCAAACCTACGGGTAATCTTACTTAACTATGGACTGTGGTCTGGAGATTGGGCAGTTGCTTCATAGTCGAGAGGTGCCCAGTTCGAGTCCCAACACAGACAACTCCCGTTTTTTTCTCTCACTAGTTCTAAGTTTGAACACTGGGGTTCAACAGGTGACATCGCCAACACTTTGGGTTGCATAACTTTCAGTAGTGCGGCGAATAGCCTAGGATGCGCGAAGAAGTCACATAGCCAGCCCCTCTACTCATATGCATAATCACTTATTAACAACTGATAATGGAATAATCAATTGCCACAATAGCCCAGAATTCCAGAAAAGTTGCCATAATCCTCAAATTACGGAATTGGGTTGGTTATTTAATAACTTTTCTGGGAAAAATAATTTAAAAAATCTAGTCAAATGGGGTGAGATCAAGGTGGTGAAATGCGGAAAACTTGATCTAAAACTTGAATAGTAAGGTAATAAGGTATATACAAATACATTATATTATTTTTATTGTAACAAATCGTGATAAGGGGTGAGATACAGGGGGCGGTACTAAAAACCCCCAATAAAAAAATTCTATTCTCAAAAGAATAGAATTGAAATGAATCTAAAAATATGTTTTTGAAACAGGTTAAACAAGGTACAGTGAATGAAAATTTCTAATAAAATGTAAAAAAACTTTTATACCTACAAAAATATATAAATACGTATAAAACGGTATTTAAAAATTATTCGAGATTAGGCTATTTGTTGATAACAAATTTATTGACGGGTTTTGAAAGAAACTTTTTGTAGCTCAAGTAGAAATTTACTAGTTTAAGAAATACGCAAACAAGAAACGAATAATTAAAATCTGCCAAATAAAATGCAATTTGAATGGTATATTGGTATTATATGAAGGTACTTACTTTGAATAATATGCTCCATGTATAGATTTTGAGGAAAGAAATCGAAATTGTTCATAAAAAATCAACTAAAACACGCACTAATTTCGCACAAAACTGCAAATGGTTACTTCGACTGCTTGCCATTAGGTAAATGGGCATCAGTTAAGGGTGCTATTTACACCCCAGGTAGAGTCAAGGGTTTTTATAAGAAAATAATAATTCCAGGAGGATAATAGAAAGTTGAAAATTGTGTATTTTGGCCACTTTTCAGAGATTCTGGCCCATTGTGCATTGGTACAAATACCTTATTTATGGTAAGGCGGTAATTAAGTAGGTTTTACAGTAAAGGCGAATTTAAAATATCTTAGCAAAATATGAAACATAAAACTGTTATTCCCGAATCGGATAATTTTGAGCGCTCGCACAGTATTTTGCTGACCAAAACTCTACAACGTTTGAACCTTTTGACAAAATTTGATCAAATTTTTATAATTGCTGTACCAAATGTAGATCACATTTTGGAAAGTTTCACAATTCTAAAGAAATGTGGTCCTTACTGATTTCTAGAAAGCAAACCGTCAACATGAAATGCAAAATTCAAATTTTTGAACATAAAGATAATAAAAAAGATATAAATACATATAGTTAGTTGCTATTGTTAGTTCATTATTCCTTTTGAATATTAGTTACAAAATATTGAATAATCATCAATTCACAATCAAGAATCAACAATTGAATGTAGTGAATAATTACAATTGAATGAGTGAGTAATTCAGTTGGAAAATTGAAATTATAAAATGATAAACATCAAAGAAACCATGGAAACGAAGTTGTATTTTGTTAAAATACAACTTCGTTTCTTGTAAGGATTAAGCAAAACTGTACACTACACGTTAAAATTATACAATATTTGTACAC
>JAWQRJ010000983.1:0-17510 GCA_033557515.1 Diorygopyx duplodentatus
CTCGAGTCCTTGGGTAGCTCAGTGGCAGAGCAGCCAACTAGTGATTGGAAGGTCGCGGGTTCGAACCCCGCTCCAGGACACTATTTTTCTTCATTCAATTTCATTAAAAATTACTACCATTAGGTTAAATGTAAATAATTATATATATATATATATATATATATATATATATACAGCTCTTAGGAACCCTTAGGAGGCGTTCCTCAAATTCACAGCAATACATAAGATAATGGTCACGAAACAAACCCAATTCTTGAAACTTACATACGTTAAAACAAGCAAACATTGGATGTGGTTTGAACGGGGCAAAAACTTTTTGAACTTTTGCCTTTATGAATGATTTCACACAGTATACATCCATTTCGATCGAAATTTAGTGCAACACGTACATATAAAATAGCACTGAACGTGACAGATAACGCAAACATTTGCTAGTATGGAGCGGCTTTATGTACAGGTTTTAACCTATTACATTTCAATTACGTTGGCAGCTATTCGTCCAAGCGCACCAGTTTCCAAATATTAATCCTAATTTCCTTTTCAAACCGCATCATTTCCGGGTTAGATATCAACGCGAGGGGCGCGTCTTGCATTTAATGGATGTCATACTGGGCTTGGATCTGGGTTACATGACAATGTCTAGTTGGAAAGTAGCTGCAGCGGTTTGCCGGTGGCTGATGAACTAAGGTGTTAGTTCCGCCCTAATTCGTCTGTCAGTCTCCGGGGAACTTCGATCAAATTACTTTCGAAAGGGGCAATTGTCGAAGTTCGCAATGAAAAATTTCGTCGACAAAAATAAAACGGTGGGAAGCCTTCGCTCCACTAGCTGACAAGAACGAAGTTTTCGGCGGTAATTACAAAGTTTAATTAATTTTATCGCGCAAGTATTTTAATAAAATTGTCAGTGGAGTTTTGGACTAAGAATTTAAATTATGGTTGCTACTTAACTGAATAAAAAAGTATCTGCAATATTCTCGATAGCAAAAAAAAACACACTAAATAAAAGTCTAAATGAGTTAACAATGGATATACGGAAAAAAAACTCTATTACTATTTAAATTTCGCTGATTTATCGGAATCTACCAATTATTAACACTATTTAACGAGCTAATCTTGTATTTATCTATGCAAGTATTTTCTGATCTCGAAAACTGCTTTAATTTGCCAGCCGATATTTGTAGGATGTCAACTCTCAGTTTCTTTCTGATTTCTATCTAGCGATATTTATCTAGCCAATAGATGAAAAAGGAATAATTTAAATTTGATGAAAATATAGGTGTCCAATAACTCACACCACAGAAGAAAATAAGATGTTACTTAATTGTCGATACACATACATGTTGATAACAGGAAACTGTATCGACGCTATACGAAAACTAAGCTATTTTTTTCTATGATTAGCTTTGTGTCCTTATACGTTATTATTCGTCAATCCTAAGATACCTAATAACCTTAAAATTTAATCCTACACGTTATGTTTTTTAAGGAAAGTGCATAACAGAAGGTTATGCACTTTTGGGTTTGCTAATTGCGACGGGCGCTAATTTTAATTCCAATCTTTCCAGTATGGATTTGTGGTCAGATGTTTTAGGAAACCCAATTTACTAGGGAACAACGAAGAACTTTTCAACACCATATAATTTTTTCAATGAGCAACAATAACATCCAGAATCGGTAAAGCTTAAAATAACGTTATCCAATAAAGCGTATGCCAGTAATTGACAGTAACATTTCATTGTGGCGCCCTAGTACTGTAGTCGATGGTGAACCTATTCCATTATTCAAATAACCCTTCATTGTGCATACAGGGCGACCTAATTTGCAAAAAAGGATCGGGAATTATTCGTGGGCATTGATTTACATCATTTAGATTGGATGAAAATATCTGCCCTCAAGCATTAGTTGCACGTAGGAAACATATAGGCTAAAAGTCCGATCACGTTTAAAACTTAGCTATCTAACCGTTCTCTTTCACCATTTCCTATTGTATGTATTTGCAGATTTTTGGGTTGATTGATTCGAACATGAAAATATATAAAATCAAAAGCAAATCAAAAATAGATAAAATATAGGTTTAATATAGTAGACCAAAAGTGACAAGCTTTATACGTAGTTTTTCTCCAAGTTAGTTATATGAGGGTTTTTTGAGGTCACTGATTATTGGCATATTCAACAAGATGAAAGATGAACCGGTACAAAGTACCGGTGCCCCTTGGTAAAGAAGACTACCCAGCCGTTTAAAAGAAGGCCTTGGGTGGATGAAGCGTTATCGATAAGCTGTGTGCAAAGACTACAGAAAAAATTACGCTGTTACCTGAGAAAAGGCCAGTGAAATTGGCTTTACTTGAATATTGCATGAAAATCCAATTTGACTTTACGTTAGTTTACAAATATTCACCCAAACGATCACCCCAGCCATTCATTATTAATTTTATATTCTTAGTATAGTTCATCTGAAGGTATCTTGCTTTTAGAGGAGTTAAAATATATTCTCTTCCCCTATTTTGATTAAGATGAGAACGTTTGTCAGAACAAACAGTAGTAAATTTGCGGTATCACTCGTTATAAACTATTTATACGTAATGATGATTTGCAGATTGTTAGTTATGTTCCATAGATATAACCTATTTTCATGATCTGACTTGCATATCAAAATAATTACGGGTTCAATTTTGTGTAGTTATGCAGTGCCCCCAACGCAAGCTTATTGGCGTAGTAATATGACATTTGGGGGAAGTGAGAATATAAACTGGCACAAAATTAGATAACACGTCTTTTCACTATTTTGTCTAATATTTTTTATATTATATATTATTTTATATTAATTAATTAATTTTTGCGTACAAGAAACGCTTAACACTTTGATGTGGGTTAAAATCTGTGTGGAATATGATTTTTCTTCATATCTCCTAAACGATCAAAGATAAATACCTCGAACCTTATATCGTTGGAAAGGGAAAAAATCAAGTAATTTTTTTCTGGTTTTGGTTTTGAGATGGCGTATTTCATTCCTTTGCCTAGAAGTCTTGTCTCTTCTTCTGTGTATCAATTTTCTTTTTCCTTTACGATCAACCATACAAAGGCCAATAACCTCATAAATTCAAAAGACAAAATAGATCAAATGAACAAAAACGGAGTATATTCATTGGAATGCCATAGTTGTGGAGCAATATACATGGGAGAAACGGTAAGAAAACTGGAACAAAGAATAAAAAAGAATACAAACATAATGAATATTCCGCATTCGAAAGACACTTTCCAACGTATTCGCACGAAATAGACCCTATAAGAGATTCAAAAATAATTCATTACAAAAACAAAGGTTATCTATTAGAAATACTGCAAGCAGGCGAAATAGATAAAATCAAAAACAAAAGAAATGACATAGAATGTTTGAACGAGCAAAAAAATTCAGCGAAATCACCACTATATCATAATAAAACTTAAACCATAAAAAATCCACTATTCATAAAATGAATGACGTAACACAAGATCACCACATGTCCAATAAAATGAAATAGCACAGTCAAAGCTAAAAATAGACACATACACGTTATACAGAGACAATAAAAATACATAACGAAACAAACAATGCAAACAAGGAACAGGGAACACAATTAATAAAAACGCATAACACAGTAAATGGCAGATCACAGAAAATGACAGAAAGTCAAGGGGAAGAAAAAGATAAACATTAACAGATAAAACATTATTTACATTCTTACGATGAAGATAAATAAGAATAATAAATAGCATTACAGAAAAGGAAAGAAAAACTGAAAAACAGAAAGAACACACACGAAGACATATAAAATCAACAAAAAACATCTAATATTTCCTCTGTCCGAAAATAGTTGCTACATTTCACTTTGATTTTTGTCCGGAAATAGTTGCTACATTTTGTAAGAAGTGAGAAAACGGAATTATAAAAAAAATTAATTCAAAGAGGGAACAATGACAAATTATAAACATAACAGTTCAACACATTTTAAACATTATTGTGCAAAATTTCCTGTTGTAACGCCGTTTTCATCACATTTTATAGAAGTCATTAAAGTCGAACTTCGGCTTAACTTTATTTTACTTATGTGTTGTAGTTTGTAGTTGTACACCCTTTATTCAATAATGCAGATTCCATACCTAATTGGAATGACACAAGAAAACTTTGTATCCCAATATGCTTTCGTAACTGCTTCAATTAGTTGGTCAATATTGTTTTGTGGTAATTGATGCTGAATCGATTGAATGGAATTGAAAAACTCAAATCAAACACATTAAAATCTGGGCTGTTTGGTGGCTGAAATTTCAATTGCATAAGGCAGCATCATTTGCCAGATGCGGGATGATGATCTTATTTCATCCTTATTGACAAATCCACAGATTGAGTTATTAAAGTTCACAAATGGCCAAATGCCTAAATTTTCATCAAAATAAGCTTTCCTTCTGGCGCCCCTGCGTGGTCGACCAACTGTTGCCAAAAACATTACCTTTGTAATGAATCTCATGCTTTTGCAGGGTCTGTATGGACGTTCTTCTGCGGGAGTTATATAAAAATTTCTCTTTGTTTTAGTTAGATAAAACTAGTTTTCATCCATGTGTATGTAATCATATAAATCCTCAAAGTATCCAGGTGGTTGTAAAATATTTAAACAAAACTCATATTCTCTCATCGGCCAGCAACGGTTTCACAAAACTTTTAACTCTTTTAGTCGTGTAATGTACTTTTCGGAATTTTAGATTCATGTGACAATGATCACATGTGACATGTCACAATGATCTTAGTGTGCTTCTTTTGCAGAGGGGAATTGTGGAAATGTTTTGAATCTGCTGACTATAGTCTTTTGGCTTAAGACCACATTTCTTTTTACGTGAATCAACGTTAATCATCACATTGTTAATTTAACGCAGCCTAACGCAGCCTAGTTTGTTTCCACAATTTTAAAATTGTGGAACGAGAACAGCGAAACTTCCGAACAGCGGTATCTATCGCGCACCGTTTGAGTTTATTATCGACTTTAACATTTTGTAATAATCTTGCAATAAATGATGCAAGATTTGCTTGCAATCATCATTACTAAAGTCTACACACTTTTTTTTCTGACTTGGTTTTCCTGGCATTTTGAAGTTTTGGTGAAGTTGCAGCGGTTAAATAATTAGTATATCAGAATTTGACGTTTTACAACAGCAGCGTAAAACAAAACTGCAACGATTTTAAACATGACACACGTAGATTCATAAAACATCTGATAACTATGTCAAGAGAAGTTAATTAAATTGCCTATTTTCAATAATCTGGACGCCAAATTGAACTGTAGCAACTATTTTCGGACAGAGGTAGTAATTAACCTCCAAAAACTGCAAAGAATATTTTAGAAATATGACAACGTTTAGCATTTAAAGAAAAAGAGACGAGTAATTAAACGTAAATTTTGGGACATTGAACTAATATAAATAAATCATTTATTTTGTTCATATTCATTTGTTTGTTCATTGTAGCACCCCTGAAGATGGACAAAATAGTCTGAAACATATAGAGCGGAGAACATAATTAAATAAATAAAAGTTAAACCAGAAGTTCACAATAATTGAATTATTAAATAATAATAAATGAATTTAGTAACTACGTCAATTATATTAACCCAAAAGTCAAAAGTTTTCTGGTTTACTACAGAACCTGAACACAAAGATCTCTTAATTTTTTAGTCATAGTATTACAAAAGAGTCAGCTAGTAAATCAGTAACATTGACAGGCACTAAAAACTTGACAGCCACAGACGTAGTAATTATAACTCTTCCCATCATCATAGCCGTAAATTGGTAGCTTCTAATAGACATGTTCAAAAACAAATTTTACTTTTATGGCTGTAAATCCAAGGTGATGAAGGAATTGGGTAATTAGCATAGATCAACCAAGAATTTCAACGTCTTCTAAGTATGATTTCAACGATTCAGAATTCGTCCAAAAGTTAAAACTGGCCCCCAGTATCATTCAGGATTTTTCTATATCTTAAAGTGAGGCATATTGGATTTGCAAATTAACGAATTATAGTCACGTTGAAGTTAGAAACATAGAAACGTGTTAAAAATTGGTTGTTAGGAGAAATGTACAAAATATAGAAATAAGCACGGTAGGCCTTTAAGATTAATATATGAATCAGCGCAGCCTCAGGAAAAGTGGACTTACATCTACATAAGGCAGTGTGGGGAGAATTTATGTCGATCATATATAATCGAGAAGTTTGAAAAATATGGAAGAGAAATTGTTAATAAAGTAGCGACTGGTTTGAGATATTTAATTAACTTAGGATACTCTCACACGCACGGAAATACAAAAGAAAAAAATTATATATGTTGGCTATTTTTAGTTTTTCATCACATTCAGTATAAAATATAAGTATATTTATATCACCAGCTGTCATGTCACCATACCTTCAGAATTATAAATAATTCAAGTATATGCGTCACTTTTTGAATACATATGATATTTCACATCTAGCAGGTTCTATTTTGCATGAGTGTATACCGCAGCTTTCCCCACGTCAGTCACTTGTTATGGCACTCGGGGTGATGAAGTGTCACTGCGCAACGTAGAAAGCCACGTCATTTATCACATAAAAATTTACACATAATATATCGGTTTCTACTAGAATCCACCTACGAGCGAGTTAGTTAATATTTACTGCACTAATTATATTTGGATGATATATTTTGTTTCCTAATTTCGTTTCTAGACTGTTCGGAAGCAATATGAACAGATTCTATGTGGAACAGTATTCTTTATACATCAAAAAGTTTTGCGAGTAGGTTTTTGTGCTAACGTTAATGATGTTCGATTATCACAGATAATGTTATTAACGGTGTTCTACAACGAATAGAACAAAGTTTTTTCAACTCCACATTATTAGTTTTGATTTTCTTGTTTGATTTTTCTGTACAACAGGTTTCATTTAGAAACAAGTGCATCATGTGCTCTTGCATACATTCCAATAAACACATCACTAAAGATAACATGTTACTCCAATTGTAGAACGAAATGAACTCTAAGAAGGCTATAAGTTCTATTATTAACCGCTATGTTACACATGTAATTTCTTGTAAAAGAAATGTCCAATAACTCCTAAACGGTGCTACTTTGGCCAAATAACTTGGCCATGTAACTTTTATTTCCCATGCAACTTCTATTTGAATCTTTTTCGCCTAGAATGATTAGAAATAGAAGAACTGTTGACAGCACACGGACAGACAGATGAACAGACGAACAATCCAATGTTCTAAAATGGTATGATTAGTCTTAGAATAGCCTAATTCGCCAAGATATATCAAAATCTCACCATCAAAATTTTTAACCGAATGCAATACTTTCTCCTTCCACCTTTAGTAGGCAAGAGCATTAATTTTAGCAAAGCCACATATCCCTGCAAAAATCGATATATTTTTGAAAAAACTCTCGCACCACATGTAAATTTACAAGTGGTAGCGGTTAAGTTTTAAACTCATAGTAAAGTCGTGTGAAGTTGACTGCGCAAAATTTTAAAGAATAAATGTAGTATCAAACTTTTCGTATTAAATGTTCCAAGTAGATTTCCCAAAGTGATTTATTATGTGTAGGCAAGAATGTACATATTTCCCAGAGGCAGTTGGAAAGGAGCTATAATATATCACAGTCTTCTGCTCCTGGAATATTGAATAACGGCAAATGACATTTCCACAAGATGCATGCAGTGCAAGTATTAATGCAGAAGATGCCAGAAATAGAATATATTTTTGCAATGTAATTCGGAATTGTTTTAGGATAGTCAAAGCCATTATTTTTTTCAGACCAAATGATTGGTGTTGTGTTCAGCTAATGAGTCATTAGTGATGTATTGAAATGAAATAAACTTTCACGTTAACATCAAATACGTTCAACTCAATTATTAGAAAGGAAAAATTTGCTGAAATAGATTTCAGTTCAATTTTTCTTTTTTGGTGAGATTTTGTTGTTGCGAAAAATATTAGTCAGTTGATATCAAATTGAGTCTCCATTGGTCTCCATCTATCTCCATCTGTCTTTGCAGCAAAGAATGCATTAACTTCAAGATGAAAAATACGTTGCAAAATCGGCCAAAACACACGCTGTTCTGGTATATACTGACCGAACCTCTACTGAATAAAGTAATGTGATATTTGACAATTATCTGAAAACACTAATAATTTAGAAAATCTAGAATATACTAACTTCTACTCTAAATAATTACGATGGAACCACAATATACTTAAAAGCTTTAAATCGCCAAAGGAAAAAGAGAACCGAGAGATCGCGTTTTATGCCAAAGTTGATTAAAACGTGTGTATTGAAATAAAGGACTATCATTATATTTTGGAATAATGATGATGTGAATAATATATTCTATGTTGAGCATTTCATATGCACTTCTGATCGTTGTAACGATATAAGAGCCAATTATCAAACCGTAAGCGATCCCGGCTGCACCCCATTGCTTTCATTGTGGTACCCTTTGAGAAATTCGTCCCTTCAAGGATATATCTTAATTACGATCTTAGGAAATCAGTCCTCCGACAGGGCCGGAGAACTGGTGACCGTTTCTAGCTAATTGGTGCCTAATTGCTCACGTCATGATCATCGACTTACGTCACGTCTTAGCATGCCACGTGACAAGTCACCAATTAATAAATGTAGACGCTTTGTTAAGGGTGGATTTCTGAATACCTCATCTGTTTCTAGCTTAATGTAATTAGCTGAGCGAAGGGAATATCCTAGAAAGATAAGAAGTCTTGCTAGCTTTCATTTAAATTATGTAATTTTCTTAGATGTGATTAAATTACATGGCTTAAATTAATGAGTGGGTCTTAATTAAAACTTAATTATAATTTAAATTAGGTTTTAAAATTTCATATTTCAGAAATTTCCATTCCTAATTTTAGATCCCTTTTGGAATTTTGTTTTAGAATTTAAATTCCTTACTATCTCTGAATCTTTGAAAACAAATAAGTCTTACAGCCTTCCTACAAATGTAAAAGATTCTCCATTCTTTTGGCATCAATCTTGAAAAGTTTGCACTATAATTTGGAATGGGCAATAAACAATTTTCCAAGGGGATCGAAACTCCCTTTTGTGGAGTGACAAAGCTATTTTAAGATTCATCGGCTACGTCGCGATAAATTCTTTCACATGTCGATTTTCTAGGATATTGCCCAATATAAAGCGTCAATTGCTCGAATACTGCTTGGATGTTTCAAGAGAGCTTTTTACGAATACGTATTTGACAGTGTTTTATTTTAACCTAAGTATGCTACAAGGTAGAAACCTCCACTCCTCGTAATCTATTAACACGTCGTTTTATTTGCCTTTTCCCGTTTAAAAAGTTACGATGCGAACATTCCAGATCTCTAGAGCCAGCCAAGGGGACCAGCTGAAGAAAACAAGTGAACCCCGAACAAGGCACAAAAAGACAGGTGAGAACGCTGGTGCTTCCCGACCAAATTGTGCGTCCTTATTACCATCATAATTCCGTCCTTTTCTATCCTGCATTGAGATACTTCCGTGCATTCTAGCTCTGTCTTTTATTGTAAAACCACTGACTCCGGAAAAACAAGAGACATGCAAGAATTACCGACCCCTGGAGTATCTTCACTGAGGCCGCTCGAAACGTCCCCGAAGTCGAGGAGACGGACCGTTGAGAGAAAACTCACCAAACCTGGCACCCGAGGTCGAAGGAAGAATCGTTTAGTTTGTTATTTTTGAATTATTGAATAATTTATATTGTATTTCAATAAATTATTAAAACCGATCCGGAATTTGCGTCACACTATCACCCACGGTTTCATCACAACGTGACTTCGTTACAAATTAGAAAGTTAGAGAAAAATATCATAGGGATTATATATTAAATTATTGTTATAATACGAACAAAACATTTATTTAAGCCTAAACATTAAAATACCTCTATTACATACTTCTGCATAAAGCTCCTGACATAGATTTTTCTCCTGTGAATCGCTTGCTGACCGTCTCGGTGAGGTGACCACATTTGTATTATATCTTCAAACCGCTCACTTTGCTTCTCACTAACATCTCCTACATTGTCTGGGAAAAAATCAACGTGACTGTTCAAATACTTAACCCTCAGGATCATCAAACATTGGGTCCTTTTGAATTTTTGCAGCGTGTTGGTTACAATTTAAATATAATGTGGGTCTTTTTTGTTGCCCAAGAACTCAACAAATCGATTGAATGATACCCAAAGCTCCCTCCCATTTAAAGTAATTTTTGATTCATATGGATGTCAGGCCCAACAAACGTGCTTTTTTTCAATTTTTGCTTCTGGTAGATAAGAAAGGCTTTCACAAACTGTTTCATTAGGCCTAATTTAATGTGTAGAGGTGGCAACGGAATGTTTTCCGGGCCCACAAGGTTCTTGCACCGAATGTTTTTCCCCCCAGGCTTTAATGTTCGTAAAGCCACTTTGCTGGCCATGGGGAATGTATCACTTTCAAGTCATCATATATTATCCAACATGAGCGGAATAGGTTATTTTATTTAAAACTATGTCAAGGTGTTCATAGCTTCCCCTTATGTGCACAAAATGAGCAACAGGTAATGCTTTAAGTAAGTGTTACAACTGTGTAATAGGACAGCCTTAAAAACTAGTTTTAGAATTCATTCATCACCGCGAACGAAACTCGTCATCAGCTTCTTCATCTGCATCTGATTATAGGCATCACTAGACATATTTAGAATAAAATAATCGAAAACTTCTGATGATTTACGGGCAGGAAGATCTGGACCATGGACTACTGGTCAAATGGCAGAAGGAAGGTTATCACTTATTATTTTTTGAAATGTAATCAGTTGTTGAATTGTAACCAACAACAACGCTACAAAAGTAACAATCATTACAGTGTTTTTTTGGCTACCCCAGATTATTGGAACAGCAAATCTAAAGGTTTCTTTCTCCTTTTTTTATAAGATCTTCAACACATACATAGCATATCTTTTGTGGCTCCAAGACTTATCCTGACTAACAAGTTGAGTTCAAAGTATTGTACGCTTTTTTAACGAACTCTGTAATGTTTCTATGATGTTTTTTAATCACAAACTCACCACAAATATAATAAAAACTGCCAGGAAAGACTTGGGATAATTTTTGCACTAGCCTCAAGCAGCGTTTTGTTATGTCACTTTCATTGTCACTAGTACCAACCACTCTCTTCGAGTCATTGCGGCGTCGATCATCATTTATGTCATCTTCGCTATTCGATCAGTTTCTATTTCGTCTACGATTTTATTACCCCGTTCCATGTCGGACAGTCCCGGAAGAATTTCAAGCAGCTTCTCAAATATTGCAACATTCCTGGATTGAAGCACACATGATATACGAAAACTATTTTACATAAGAGGAGAGAATTTTTTTTAATATACTGGCTTGTTACTTATGACTCACCATGTATCAGAAATATTACTTTTACACTGTAGTATAGGCATTACGTTCTTGTTATCTTTTTAAAATTTTATATTATAAAACATCTTATATTATTTTTATTCATAACTGATTCTGCCTTCAGTACCTTTATAAATTGTCCTTTTGGAACTTAATATATTCTCCTAAAACCTCTACATTATGATAATTAATTAATCTGCCTTTGCAATTCAATATTCAGTAGGTTTCGAGGTAATTGTACTTTTGAAAACTTTTATGGATTCATAAAGTGACCAATTTTTCAGTCTTTCTTATCTGCCGTTCGTAATTATACGGAAAATGCATTACGATCTCTTTTTTTGGGTAGTAAAACGCCCAATTCTAAATGTCCGCACGATCCACGCTAAGGGCACCGTAATTCACCAATTCGCATAATGTCTACCTGCATACTTTTGTCTTAGAACAATGTTCTGTTATCCTCCAGCGACATCTAGGCTTTTAAAATTTTACATTGCAAGGCGTGTTTTAGATTTCACTAAATTATTGGGGGGTATTCTAAGTAGCCGTCCGCCCACTCAGAGTTATTCAGATTAAGGACCGTTATCTGTTGTCAATTAGAAGATTCAATGGAGAAAATATCGAGCTCGAATTCTTTTTTACTTTTGTTTCTGGAATACGTTCGTAAAAGACTGTAAGCCAATATTCGGATATTCTGCACATGGTTGCAAATCACACAATAATCTAGGTTTGAATGATCTATTGTATTCAGCTTTTGGTAAGGTTATTAAAATGAACGCTGGACGTGTTCAACAGATTTATCAATAAGGCTTTCAAAGAGAAAGGAAAGCGATTTTCTCGCGAACAAAAGCTTAAGCAGGCAGGTCGTTAAGGGTTAAGACTATTTCCTCTATTCATATTATTTTGCTATTCACGCGTAGCTAAATTCGCGCAGCGCACTAATTTATTTGCGGAGCTTAACTCGCTCTCGAAAATAAGATAATAAACGTGATTCTTATACCTAGACCTACCCTTTATATAACTTACTATGTTCTCTTCCTGTATTATATCTCGACCTTCTCACGGAGATACATAACTCATGTTGTGTGCTGAAGTAGATGTTTTCTATATATTTTACTTGAAATAACTCATATTGTCATGTATGAGTATGTATGAGTAAGTATGGTATATACTTACTCTGTCGTATGTAAATAGTTACCTAAAAATCCCTAGAACAATTTTTGCGATATATCACGCGTTATCAATTGATTTCAACAGAAAAAAAACATGGTCATTGTTGGAACCGTTGGGACTTTAATCACACACAAAATCCGACATTTCGATAAATCGGTGTTGTGCCCTACTGGTTTTGATTCATGTAACTAATGATTTGTCGCTCCCAATATAGCTCGAAACAGAAAATTAACGAAACGGCTCTTTTGGGGGAGAGTCGCAAACAAAGCGACACTATTAACCTTTCAAACTAAAACACGCCACCTGGCGCAGTAAGGAAGTTTTTATGGGTATTATATCGGTCGTCTATAGCGTAGGTAATTTATTTTAGAGTGGCGGTAATTTACGAGGTAATTAAGCGACGTATAGTTTCCCTCTTAACGATGTAATAATGGCAATAGATATAACTTAAGATGTCTAGTCTCATATAAGATGAAATATCTCTGTCACTGATTAAAGTGAAGTTTCGGGAAATCTAATAGAACAATAAATAGCGAACACACGTTTGTCACGTATTTATATGAAGTATCTTAACATCATTGAACTCAGCTCATACATTATTCAGAGTCACGTAAAGTACACGTTTTCTGCTGGGAGTTTACTATCGCGACGGCACAGTTTAAGCTCTTCATGTAATAAGGGATCGGTTCCTGAAATTAAGATGCAATTTTATTAGAAGCCTACTTAATGAACATGGCATTTTAAAATTTACTTCACTGCTTTCATTACTTCCGATACTTACAATACAAGTGTCCCACGCTTTAACGTCAAGAATTATAATATTATGAATTTTATGTTCTGAGATATTAGATTATATTATATCATATTCCCACTGGAGAGGAGCTACATTCACGTAAGTAGTCAAGTGATAGATAGAAATGATATCGTGAGAATGAGTTAATTTTGCCATTATCTCTGCATCGCTTGATAAGTGATCAAGAAGAAGAATGGTATGTAGAAGACATTACATTGCCTAAGCGTTAAGCAGTATACAAATAAGGTTCCCAAACTAAGTATACTTGATAATTACACTAAGATGTAAAGCTGCTTAACTGTCTCGTGAGTGTAGGATTGGAACGTCTGTACCTAAATGTGCCGGAATAAATCAAAGTTTGTTCGCGATCCCATATTATGGGAAGATGCCGACGAAACGCACTTAGTGGTAAGTGCGCCATCTACAGAACAATGCGGTATGAGTTATTGCGGCGCATTTCTCGTGGAGGGGTCGTTAGAGATAAGCGCTTCGAAATGATGTTTGGTTACATGTCGTTAGGACAAGATTACCCACCCTCTCGAATATGTAAACTACAGTCGTATGCACTCCGGACCCGAAGAGAAAGACGTCTAATAACTTCGTTTTTCCTTGTTTGTTTACACGAGCTCAACGGATTTACCGCGATGAAAATATACAGAAAGAGTGGAAAATCGAAAATACACATAATGGTCGGGTTACGTGTACTTCATCTTTTGAACCAATATTTCACACTTTTAGGCTCTATGCATGTTGTTTCTAGGCATCAACGAGTTTGTCGATAAAATATGTTCATTAGGGATCAGCCTTGTCAAAATTTCTATTGCCATTTCTACTGAAACGTCTAATTTTATGTAAAAGAGTTCCATTCAGATGAAAAATAATGTCCATCATAAAATCTCCACTATTTACTGTCACCATTTGAGCAGGAGGTTACGCTTTCACCACTTGATAAAAACTCGTCATATACATAAAATTTATACTGTGAAAGTATATCACAGAGATAATAAACTTAAAAAATTAAATCATATAATTTTATTTTTAAAATACCACTTATTAATATAACTCGCAGAATTGTCGCATAATAATTTTCTTTGACGAATGTAGTACTCTCTTACACTTTCAGCTGTATAGTTTTAGTTTCTATATTATTTACGCAGCGTACAATGTCGCTGTCATAGTTAGTTAGTTAATATTTCGTTTTCTAATGAGTCGTTTCCAAACCTTGCAGGTACACGAAAATGCTTCTAAGGTGGACGTTCCTTGGGCTCTTCACAATTACCACATTAGTTACCGCACAAAAAGGTAAGAATTAGCAAGTAAATTTACATTCTGCATTGAATTACGATTTCGTTGCATGCCAACCATCCGTTCTGAACCAGTTACATCAAATACCGATATGTAATGCCCATCGCATAAACGCCATTTCTTACGTTGTTAAATATTGATGAAGTAATTCGTTCGTTTAACGAGTGTACTTAGAAAGTGTAAGAAACTTGATGATGCAGCAGTTTCAAAACGTCTAATTAGAAACATCGCGGTAGCGTGTCTAGCATGGAGAAAAAAAATTGGTCATTGCACTCCCATTCTATTTCAGCAGTAGACATTAAAAGCACTTCGGAAAACCAATGCCCCGAATCGAAGAAATGCCCCTACAATGCCGACCCTTGCATAAACGATAACGATTGTGGACCAACCAGCTCCTGCTGCGAGAGTGTGTGCGGGAAATTTTGCACAAAACAACTGTACACAGGTAAACGACAAAATAATGAAATAAACTATAGTGGGGCTGTATTTTTAGAATTCCATGAGTCATGGCACGCACAGGTGAGTGTTGCGAAAAACTTTTAACGACCTTCATTTTGAATTCCTACGGTGTTATTACTACATAACAAAAAACAGTTCATGTATGAATAGAATTCGAGGTTCTTTATTAGATTTTACAATGACATCAGCTCATTTAAAGAAGTTACAGCTTTGACATGAATAAGTAGAAAGTTGAGATGTTTTGTAAATAAATATGTGTTAAAAAACTGGTGAAAAAGGCCATGCCATTATTAACATTGTATTTTTGTTGTATTCTCATTATTTCTCATTTCTGATACCACTTATTTTTCCTTTAAGGAGGTTGATATTTGTTGATGATTGTTGTACAATCAGTCAATTGCGAAAGCATTATTTCTCATTTCTGATACCACATGTTTTTCCTTTAAGGACGTTAACATTTATTGTTGATTGTTGTATAATCAGTGAATTGCGAAAGCATTATTTCTCATATCTGATACCACTTGTTTTTCCATTATGGAGATTGCCTTGTTGTTGATTGTTGTACTATCAGCCAATTATGAAAGCATTATTTCTCATTTATGATACCACATGTTTTTCTTTTGAGGAGGTTTACATTGTACTGCGAAATGCTATTTTTACTTTCTCTTACCCTAAAGATATACAGAGAAAGTAACCGGCGCACAGTGGTCGGAGAGACCAGGTTTCACCCGAAAAAAGGGAAATTTTAAAATTGTGACAAATTAATCGGGATAAAGCCATTATTCTTAGTCAAAAATGTCCAACGAATTCAGAACTTATTAGTATATGTTCTAACCGTTATATGTTGATAGTTTTCTTTACATTTTTTTTATTGAAACAGTCAATTATAACAATGTTTAATGGTTTGGTGTTACTTCTTATACTTGGCAAATGATTATTTAATAAAAAATATTACTAAAGAAAAATCCATTGATAAGTTATCAATACCTTCATAACATGGCTTATTTTTTCAATAAATATTTTTTTCAAAAAGGTATAACTAATGAGTACGATCGAGTACGATCCTAATTTCTTTTCCCAAAAGTAGTACAGAGGGTCCTTTAATGATCCACGAGAAGAAAAGCTGCGCATACTTCCGCCAAAAAGAATGGCGGCCATTTTTGTTTCACTAGTCCTACTATAGCAGTTGTTCAAAATGACAAAAAGTGGATTATAACATTGATGATTCATTTAATTTATGGTATATTTGACATCATGTAATTTATAAGGTGTGTCGTGACAAATCTGAAGTCAGGTTTCAGTTCAAAATTCAAAATGGCGGACTAATTATCAAAAAAATTATCGGATTTATATAAAATTTGGTATTTAGGGATTCTTGGGTTCGATCAATGTAAATTTCAAGTTACTTATTGAACATTTAAAATGGCGGATCCAATATGGCCTCCGACATTTTAAACTATTGTTCAATTTCCATGATATTTGGTATTTAGAGATTTTTGGCATCGCTGATAACGAATCCAAAATTTGGAAAAAAATAAAAATAATTTATCATATTTTAGATCCTAAAAATAAATTTTTATTTCTACAAGTAAGTCTACAAGGCTTTTGCTAAGTTACTGATGAATATGGGCAAAAATTAGTAATTAAATCAACATATTTTTAAAATTAGACGACTCAGATGAGTGAAAAATATGTTTCGTAATTTTTTATTTGTTTCTTACGTACTATATTAATATAACTAAATTATTATTAATGGTTTAGAAAAGTCTGTGTTACTGATTTACTTATAAATCCAAAAGAAAGGAGTGCAATAATTTTACCAATCAGTATGTTTTGAAACTAATTTTAGATTTTTAACACTTTATTAGTCACCGGTTTCGATAATTATATTACCATCTTCATGGACATATATGGACTTTTGATTACAAAAATCATAAAGTTTTATATCACTATGAACTATGTTAACGTTGGATTCTTAATCTTGAATAATTGTATTGTACATTGATGAATTTTACTTGGATGATAAACTATTTGAAGTTATTTTAGAAGAAAATATTATTGAAGGACATGCTTGCTTCACCGAGAGAGCCTAACGTTCAGTGAAGCAAGCATGTCCTTTAATAATACTTTATTCTGATTGGTAAAATTATCACTCCTTCTTTTTTGGATACATTATTATTGTTATTCTTCACCAATTTAATTATAAATTCATTTTAAATAAATATGTTCTCTTTTAGCACATCAAATCATTTATTTTTATAAATAAAAATTGGAATAAAATGTAATACTGTACACTTCTTCTGATTACTTTATTTAATTTTCCATCCATTATTGGATGGAAA
>JAWQRJ010000984.1:0-17506 GCA_033557515.1 Diorygopyx duplodentatus
CGTTTACTTTGGATTCTTTTCTAATCCCTTTCAGGTAAGATTTATTACGCTGTTTTCAAAATGCGCCCAATAACATTAAAGACTTTTAATTTTTTTTTATCGGGTTGCCTCCGCTTCGGATATCTCTGGAAATACGTATTCTGTGCAATTCTATATTTTCTCCAGGTTGGCCGTAACATGTCGTATTTTTAGCATTATTTGAAACATTTTGAAACATTTGAAACATTTTGTTTCTTACTTGTAGAAATTCTGACATTAACTGCACTAATTTGCGAACTCTCAATTTTTCTATGCCACCTATCTGCATTGTTTTCAAAGGCTAACTGAATCAGTGGTATAAAATAGTTTAAATTGCTAAAATCTTTTTATTTCTCATCAATGGCTAACAATAAAGTATATATATATATATATATATATATATATATATATATATATGGGAAGCTCTTTCAATAAAGGTCACGAGCAAATATAAAAATATATAGATTTCCATTTAAAATAGGAAAGTTATATACAATATCTTTTTAAGTGTTAAGGCAACAAAAATATAAATACATCCACCGTATTCTACGTCAAAAAGTACCTTAAGAATGTTTTATCAGATGCCCAAAATTATACATGACAATGCAATTACAGCAAATTCAAGAAATTGGTAAAACTTGAATTTTCATGCATATCTCGATAACGGTTGCAGATATAGACATGTGGTTTTCGCCAATGAATTCAGCTTCAAAAAAAGAGCTTCAGACACCTATATCAGATTTGAGCTATCTAGCCCCAAAACACGACTTCTCATTTAAAATAATCGAAAATGGGACACCCTGTACAGGGCGTCTCACCTAACATTAACACCCTCAATAACTCCGAAACTAAATGAGATATTTTTATTCTGTAAACGGAATCCGTTGCTTTTATCAATGGCTTCATTCCAGGTACAATTTTTTTGTTCGTATTACATATTTAATTAAAAAGGAAAATTTCCTACCGCAAAACTGGAATTGCATCCAATTGATCAATTTCACACCGATTTTTGTTAAATATTTATTATTATTTTTTTAAATTTGATCAAATAATACATCAAATTCAGTATTAATTTTTTATCGACAATTGTTGTCGCAATATGATATGTTTAATTACAATTATTGAAACAACAATTAGGATGCTATTTTGCAATATTTCTTATCAGATGGTATTATTAAGTCGATATGAAAACAGAGATGAGCAAAAACGATTTTCAAGATTATTTGAATTTAATTACATCATTGGAAATATCTGTAGTCATATTTCTTTCTAGGTAACAGTTAGTGGTTATGATAAGAAATAAACTAATAAGCATTAATTTGAGAATATGTAGGTACGTCTGGCTTCTTATCAACATGATGTTTTGCACCAAACGTCATTATCGCCCACAAAGCGGGAGTCACGGGTTCGAACCCTCGGAGACGAATTTTTTCCTTGATAAAAAATGGAAAATTATTTAAGTGAAGAATGTACAAGAAAATATATTGTTAGCAAGAATGGTGAGAGATCGTTAAAAAGGACTTTTTATACACAAAAAAAGTACTTCGGGAAGCGATTGTAGAACCAATCATAAGTTTAAAAAAATAAAAATAGTAAATTACTTATGTAAATAAACGAACATTGCACCGATCCACTAGATTTAATTTTTTAATACTGTAAAACCGTTATTATTTAACCGTTTTAATCCACTGGTCGCATACGTCACTATTATTAACAGGAAAATGAAATTCCTTAACTTCGATAGCTCTTTCGTAGCTACTACACTTATTATGGTAGGAATATTTATAAGAAAATATTAGAAATCACACAAAACGTGATTATGTTATTGATATTGACAAAAACATAGTTGGACTTTTCATGTTGATTATGGAATTTACTAACCTTTACAAACTATGAATAATAATAAAACTACTAAACTATAAAAAATGGACAATTACAATCTAATAAAAGTTTATTTCAGACTTGACCCGCATGCAAATACCAGCAAATAAAAAACCCACGACCACGTGTTCGAATTGTCATAATTTAAATTAAAATATCTCGAAAACCATTTGATTTTCGATTTTTTTTTATATGATTAAATTTAAAATTGACTAATTGACTGATGGGACATAACCGCAACGTTTTCCGGAAGGAAACTTTCCGTTTCGACGAAATATCTAGTAGGCTTTCGAATGCGAAAAAATGATTTGTACGTAGATATTAAGCCATTGATAAAAGCAATCAGCTACCGTTTACAGATTATAAATATCTTTTTTAGTTTTCAGGTTATTGGGGGTGGGAGATTTATTTAAGGTTAATTTGTATGAAATCAAATATTTATTAGTTTATTTTTAAAATAATAATTTATGTTGGAGTTTTTCTTCCATCATGGATTTTGCTAATATTTCGAGAGATTTCGAGATTTATTTTTAAACGTACATATGTCGTGATAAAACTGATTTGGCGACTTCACGAAAATTGAGCATCTGTGCAATAAACTGAACTAATTTATCACCTTGTGGAATTAGTTGTCAAAATACAGAGCCAATGATATAATAATGACGTTTCTAATCTGTACATTTAGCAAAAACCAAATCTGAACCAGCACTGCTCAAAACTTACTGCTTAATTTAGTACGTAAATACTTAAACCTTGTGCTTGACTTCAAATATATTTTAATATTTTTTTAGAATAAGCGTAAATCAAATGTGTGGTGTCGCATATAACACATTTAGCTACTAGATTTATTTTAACTATTCCGCATAATTGCTCTTAACATAACGATTAATGCAGTCACTGCTACAATTAGATGTTCACTTATCGAGCACAACCGAGACCGTCCGAATTCT
Organism: Diorygopyx duplodentatus; assembly: GCA_033557515.1. Lineage (NCBI taxonomy): Eukaryota > Metazoa > Arthropoda > Insecta > Coleoptera > Scarabaeidae > Diorygopyx > Diorygopyx duplodentatus. The sequence goes on from JAWQRJ010000984.1 coordinate 2,850, forward strand.
GCAAAACAGCAGAAAATAAACGGTTGGCAAACCTGTTCGTGTACACATAATCAATTGTAACTACATTTCGAAAAGTATTTCTGTTTTAAAGCCGTAATTTAAAAATTCCCCCTGGAGCAGTGCCAACATGCGAAACAGCCGAAGTGTATAAATCCAAACGTGCCGAATTACCTAAAATGTCGTTGCGCAAGAAATTATATTTACATCTAACAGAACAAGGCGAACATTCGTTGGTCTCCGCCAAATTTAGGTACCACAAAACACTTTAGACCATTCAAGAAAAGGCCGCGGAAGACTGGCGGCAATGAAAATTCAATAAGACATTGAAAATGTCTAAAAATAATCACCTTTAGTCGGCTTCGGTGGGGGTACACATTGTATTTATACATGTTAACTTAATCAATTCGGTTTTAAAATAATTCATTTCCGCACAAAATTCGGGCCGGTATGCTTTTCAGTACTAGAGCCTTTCGGGTCGACGGGCCCAGTGCTCCGTATCCCCCCGATACCCCTGAAACACCCGAAACTCCACGAAGCTTTGACTCTGCAGCACCTGTAATAGCACCTATCTTCACAGGATTGGATTTCTTCAGGACAGAATTAGGATTTCTCAAGTTGATAGAAGCAGTAAGTCACCTTTCCTTATACACATTTCTAATTTTATTTATTTTTGATAATAAGATAATAAGTGTTAAATAACTACATTGCTATATATTTTTTATATATTTTTTTCTGTGTGTTGTGTTGTTGCTATGGGATTTGTTGTTGCGCATGTGAGTACGCTATTTATTTTCTTATTGCAATTTATAGCTGCTAAAATATCCGTTTGTACACGTGAAATGCAACCATAAAATATAAGTTTACGCTTTCTGACAAATAAAATGCTATTTATGATTTATACAGGGTGATTGATAATGGGAGGAAAAATGTACCGTATACAGTTATCAGCTTTCGGTTTAAGAAACAGTTTTTAAAAACACTTTTCAACCGTGAAATACAGTTTATTAAGTTTAAAATGCAGAAATCTTATTAAACAATTTATTTTAATCACTTCGTTATAATAAGCAATTAATATAAATACATTTAGAGGTTTATAAACGTATTTACTTGAGCTAACAATAGCTTTTAATTATTAACTCTCCGTTTTTTTTCTTACGACGTGAGCTAATGGGAGGTTGATCATCTATTATGATTCGCGTGTCTTTTATACTAATTGCTTATCTCTTATAAAATCATCATTCAGGGACTGAAAACAATACATCGAATATTGAAAAGAAAATGCGAAATAACATTTTTTACGATAACACTTCGTTTACTAAATATTCAATTTAAAAATTAAAATTATTTGGTTGGCATTGATGCATATCTGACAATGCAAAATAAGTAAGTTCTAAAAACCTGATTAATTTTCAGTGTCTGCAATCTGAAGTGCTGTGTTCGTAACTCTTTCTTGCGATTGTTCTTCCCTATTAATTTATTGCACTAATTAATTAATTAAACTAATTCCATACTAACGTACATCAGGAAATAAAAATCAAGAAGATTTATACCCTTTGAAGATGGTTTAGGTGTAAAACTTTTATAATGATTGTTAATTTTATGTTAAGCTTCTTTCTTTAAATTGGGATTAATTTGATATTAATTGTTTATTTCTTTACGTTATCGCAACTATACTATTATGCATATAGACACCGGTATAGGCAAACTGGATAGATACCAAATAGAAAAAAAATCATATTGAAGTATATTTAATAAGAAAGTAGGTCTAAAATAGCGGTGATGTTTGTTTTTCACCACATATTTTCACCACTACTTTCAATTTTTGGCAAAATTGAGTATTGGTACTTTAAAGAAAATATACAGCATGTAAAGTAGACATCAAGGGTATGTTGATTGAAAGTGTTGGCAACGAAAACCGATGTTTGATATATGAAGCTAATATGTGATGAGAGCTGATGTGAGATGTCTTGCCATATCGCCTGAAATTGCCAAGTGGTATTTCTATAAAATAATGTTTATTACTGGGAAGGAAGAAATTATAACCAAATTATTATTTGGAAATAAATAGTATAATTTTCACCATTAACCTGTTGGTTGCCTGGTTATGAGTAATAAAAATATTAGAAAGATATTGAAAATCAATTAATTTTAACGATAAATAATTTCTATTTTATTACAATTTTGATTGCTCATTGATTGCCACATAAATAAATTTAATTTTGTATTAATAAAATTAATAAAAGGAACTTCATTGTAATTGTAGTCTGCAGCCGCCTTATTAAGATTGCTTTAATAAAAATATTAAGAAATTTAAGCAATTGATCCGAATAATCAGTAAACTATACTGCAACTGGCAGGATATTGGCGAAATCATGCACCCACGGCACATTAAGTAATCCGTCTGATTTGTGTTTTCTTTATCTACGCTAACATATTAAGTAAAAATAAAATCGCATACATAGAATTTAACTGTACTATTAAACGCGCTAATCTTGTATGTATGTATGTATGTATGTCTGTGTGTATGTATGTATTTTCCAGATCTGGAAGACGGCTTTAAGTTGCCGGCTGATGTTTGCAATGTTATAATAAAACTATGTGGCAATAAAAATAGGCGTAGTGTGTAATTAAATAGCTCAAATTTTACAGAAAATTTCCATACAAAAATACTTCAGATAACAGTTTAACACCAATCTTTAAATAAAGCATCTGGTATATTAAGATATTAATATATACGTTAATTAATGGTAATCATACATCCGGTGACGTTTTTTACCTTTAATAATACACCAACACAAAATAGTGCGTAAAAATTATACTTGATTAGTTAACTATATGGTTAACCATTTTCAAAGCTGACTCAAGGAAATTAAAAAAAAAATTGACATTCCAAAGTTGTTAGGAATTAAATAATTGTGTACAGGTGATCTAAGCGAATATATCCCATATTTGGAGAGATAGTAGAAAAACATTTTTATAAACTAATTCAAGGCAGTGAAAGCTATTGATTTAAAAAATTAACAATTTCACTTCCGGTTCTTCCGGAAATTATATTAATTCTTTTGTTTTTACTAGAATCATACATTATTTTTTAATCTACCTTGTAGAGAATAAATTTTTTCATGCAATCATGTGAATATCTACATGAATCCATATGAAAAATATTCAATAAAATCAAAAATAAAGATTTAGGATAGATGGCCATGGATATGCGACCATAGTAGGTATCAAAATCATGGTATTAACGATGAAAACAAGTTAGTAAAACTTGTTTTCATCGTTAATACCATAAAAATTGGAATTGGAATTTTGGAATCGCCTTCAAAAATGAATCACTACAGTTCATTTATTGTGATAAAACCACTTTTAATTAAGCATCAAAATAACAATAGCCTTTAAACAAACAAAAAATCACTTATGGTCACTCTTTATAAAAGATTGTTATAGCCTTCTAAGAAATAAATAAGCAATCTTTTATACTATGTCCAAAGAAAAATTGCCACATATACCATAAAAATTAAGTAGTCCTACTTTCGAGTGAATCAGAATTCACTGATTATGAAATAAATTAAATGTGTAGTTATTTAAAAAAATGTATGTGGTTTAATGGAAAGAATCAGAAGACTATGAATTTATATGACCGTATGACCAAAAACTCCGGTTGTACTGCCAGTTATGGAATGAAAGATTAATTTTCGTTAGATTGGAAACAATACAGCACTACGAGAACTATAAGTTTTGGCAATTTTCGTCAATCTGGAAAGTATGATCTCCAAAACTGACAGAACCTGCACTAGAGATGTACCATATTCAACTTAGTTTTCAAGGTCTTCGTATCAATTCTTCTTTAGGCGTAATTTCAACGAGTATTTATTCTTCGGCCGCCGAATAATACCATAGAAATCATATGAAACCATAAGTATTTTTCACAAGATTAAATGAAGAAATTAATTCTCTATAAGATAAATTAAAAAATAAACGAAGTGAATTTGTTAATTTTTTTAAATCCGTTTTATAGCTTTCATTGGAACGATTAACTATTATTAAAATGTTTTTCTTCCATGTACGTTACATTGCAATATACGTAAAAATACAAATACTACAAGATTCAAACAATTCTCTCTATTCAACTTTATTTACATTTTATTTATATCAATTCTATCACTAAGATTTATATGTAGTAAATTATTATCGTTTTCTAAAAAATAGTTATTTTGAACATTTAGTCCTGACAGACAAACACTGCCCAAACCAAAGAAAATATTTTTGGATGACTCAAAAATTATTATTCAAGTGCATAATAATTTAGTCCCCTACAAAAAGTGCTAAAAAGTGACCCCTACAATCAGATAAGAAAGAACCTATTAAAAATATCAATTAATTAAGTTTTAATTTAAAGGCAGATTGATCATTTCCAGTCCACACACGTCAAAAATGTATTATTTACCAAAAATACACCAAGTACAGTAAAGTTTCTTTTATATTCTCGTAGTACTTATAATCTAACTTAAATTGCTAACTAATTGTTTTTGTCAAGTCTCGCCCAGCGTCTATGTGTGCTGAAATGTTATCTTACGCTTTTACACCCTTCTGTTAGCGGTGGCACTAACAGAAAAGCTACAAAAAAAGCTAAATACTGTGCTTTGCTTACTAGTGGTTTTATCGCACTTCACTGTGCTCTGCTATTAATGTTTACTTCACTAACTCAAAGGGTTTTGTCATTTGAAGTCTGCGTACTAGCTAACTGTTGTGAAGCAGCTGGATAGTTTCAACTTTGCGTGGTCAGCTTTTGTTCATGCTTCTTGGCAAACCTTTCAATTTCATTGGTCACAAAAAGTGATGTGACCAATAATATTAGGGACAATTCCACAAACATGCTTATGCATTATTTAGATAGATAGCTATAGTTAATGAATACAAAAATTCTCTAGATCTCTATCAAATTTAATTACTTTGCCGTTGAAAATTGCTTAGAATTTGTAAATAAAGTGAATTTACAGCTAAATGATGGTGACATTTTATTTTCAATTTTCAAATTTCTAGAAACTTTTCTTAATTTAAAATCAAAAAAATCGCGAATCCCACTATTATCCTAGAAGTAATAGAAATCCATAAAAATCCTAGTAATCTCAATAGAGATACAGGATTCCCCCTCCACCACACCTGGCAGTCCGTCATTAACCCGACCTATTCCGTTAACAACCAATCACCGACCCCACCGGTCGTTCTCCAGATTCTTTCCACCAATTCATAAATGTGACATTTTAATATACCTCCATCATGTTTTAAATGTTCTGCTATTTCCACCTTGCTTGGTTTCGTCACTTACTCATCATCAGCGAGTCTCTGGTTATCACAATCCGTCTCTACCACCTCTTCTCCTGCTGCACTCCATGTTCTTATATCCTTATAGAAGTTTCTTTTTTTTCTTATACTTTAACTCCACATATTTCATCTCTTCGTCCATAAACTTCCGTTTCTTACTTCTACACATCTGTTTCACTTTTTTCCTCTACTCAGTGTAGCGTTTTCCGTCCGTTTCTTTTCCTGTTTGCAACATCTTTTGTCTTAGTAGCGCCGTTTTGTTATTTTCGTTCTTGCACTATTCATCCATCCACTTATTTTTCTTTTGTCTTTTAATTCTTAAATTTACAATATTACCATAAACGCAATATAGTAATATTCCTTACACAACTAATGACGTTCCTTAAGTATTTGGTAATCCTTAAGTAATCCGAATAATAAACTAGAAATAAATTGGAGTCTGGAAATTGTAGAATACCGTTTAGTGCAGGTAATAAATCGTGCACACAGAATTAGCCACTTCAGATGTAACATTAATTATGAGCAAAGCTAAATTATTTTTCCATGTCTTCTTAATTTTGTATAGTTGGAATATCTTTATTTGGATGAGTTAGTTACACCTAAAGCTCGAATTTAGGACTATTCTATATATTTTCATTAAATAATTATTTGGATAAATGACTAATAGGATTATGTTATTTATCTTAATTGCCTATTTCTTAAGGGCCTTTATATTCCTTAAGCGTTTTAGCCAAATTACCTAAAATCCATGAAAATAGACTTTTTTAAAGAATTTGAAAAGAAAAATAGCATTCAATTCAATTTAACTTACAATTCAAATTATTCACAAAGTATTGCTTTTTGAATGTATAAAATTGCAATAATTTTCTCGTTGTGATGTAAAAGTATTATGCATTATTTCATTTGACGTAAAAACAGTAGAAAAGGAATTGAGTGTAATATTAGTTATAATAAAGTAAGATTAATGTTTTACAAGTTTTTATTCGCCTTAGGTGGAGATGGCTTCAGACTTCTTGATCTCCATCCAATACATCCACCACCAGCAGAGACTTTATAAAATCAATCTGTTCATTCATTAGAGGTGCCATTTGTTTGTCTTAAATTCCGAAAGTTTCTAAAATATCTAATTTTTGTTTTCGACACAAAATTGTAAAAATGAAATATTATTCTGTGAGGTAATAAGATGGTTCTGTTCAATTGTGTTTGACTTGTCTATATGTCTATAATTATAGTAACATACGTACATCTTTGTATCTACTATCGAAACTTCTGAGCGTTTGTTCAATATACACGGAGTTACAAAATAAACAATTTAGTTTGTATACAAAACATTTAATAATAATCGTGTGTTTTAACTTTAGCGTAGAATAAAGTTCTAAAAATGATTGTGTTATTTTTTAGATGTTGTTTTATATTTGTTTGTTTTATTAAGTGTGTCATTTTTCAGATATGTTTCCAAAACATGAAATGGAAACGTATCTAGTCTTTTTGTTGTGTATTCCTTGTATACATTTTCTTAATAGCTAATTGATTGAAATGTTTGAATTAATCAATTGACGCATTAAGTGTCAATTTGTTTCAAATTGTAGTGGTTGGTATTTTCTAATTGTTTTATAATAGAAAGTTCGTTGTTAAGATTTTGTTGCTTCAGTGGTAGAGTAACTGATAAAATGCGGAAGATAAAACACACGATATTATGAAATCTGGTGAATACAAAGTAAATTGTTCATTTTGTAGCTCCGTGTATATTTATCTATACAAATTAATTAAAAGGATTGTACTCTTCTGATGATTGTTTATTGACTTATTATTCAGTCCTACATGTTTCGTGTCAATTAGCCCATCATCAGGGACGCTACAAATGAGTTACGTAATTTTGACAAAATGGTATTGGGTTTGTCTATTTCCTTCTGTATCTGTAATTTTTATTGTTTTATTTGATATTCCAGATATATTATTGTTTTTATTCATATGATCGTTCTTGTTAAATTTGTTTTTAAGTATTATAAACAAACCTGCTATTTATTTCTATATTTTTACTGTTTATATTAGGTTTGTCTTTATTAGGTTCTTATTCTTTTCGGTATTTCCTTGCTGTTCTGTGTCTTCTAGTTTTCCCGTTTTTCTCCTTCTTCCTATTGTGTTGCTAAATCGTATTGTCTTCAATTTTATTGTTTTTGAGGTATTTCTATTTTTAGAGCGTATGTTGTAATGTGGCGATGACATTTATGTTGTTATGCGGTGTCGCCATCTGCGGTTCGTGGGCTGTTTTTTTTAGCGGTGAAATTTAAAATTATGTCTGTGTACTTTTCGTTAGTGATGGGTGTTATTTTCTCAGATATACTATTTATCTATCAATTTTTTTATGGTACGTTATACTTTTACTACATGTATGTGATTTTTAGTGACTTGTATAGAGAAGGTTTTGTCAGGTTTGTTTGTTTGATCTTTGTCTTGTGTCCTTAATTTTGTCTATTTCGTAGGCTTCATACATATAATGCACGCATAAATCATTTTCTCTTGTCGCAGAGAATTTTTACATTTTTTTATTGGTCAAATTGATGTGAATAGGTTAGGAAGTATCTGCCGAATGCTGAATTGATGTGTTGTTTGTGTTCTTTTATTCTCTGTGTTAATTTTCTGTCTGTTCCTCCTACAAATGTTGCCCCTCAAGTCTCGCAATCCAGAAAGTAAACTCCGTTTTGTCTAGCGTTTGTATTTTATCTTTGGTGTTTATTTGCCTGTGTTCTGAGATTCTATGTTAATGTTGTATTATTGTCTTCTTTGTATTTTTTGTATCTTCTTTTGAATAGAGTCTATTTGAACCCATTATTGTCTGCAATTGGTAATCTTATTTGTGTCCCTCCTTCTATTTCATCTTTTGATGTCATTGTGTCGAAGATTATGTGTATAAGTGAGAGTTATGAATTATTTTGCATATTTAGTAAACGTTCATACATTTAAATAGATAATATTAAAATTGTATTAATTTTTACCATATTTCCTCGCATAGCAATAAATACTGTAGGTAATGCTGGCAGTGTCATACAGCCATTAACTGGAACTAATATATTAATCGCTGACAGGAATATATGTATCGCTACTTGTTAAGATTAAAGTGACCCGCCTACACCATTAAACCATGCTAAATCAGACTTTATGTAGTCATGCCAAAAAGGTTTATTACCGCAGAATACGACCGGTCATAAAACTTACAACATTAATTGTTTCGCGTTGGATTTGTTCTAGGCCTTGGGAATTTTGATGACGTTCTTCATCGCCGGATACTGCCGCCCTTCCAACATCTACAGCATATCCTTGGTTGTTATTTCAACATGCATCCTTGTGCTATTGCTTCTGATCTTCTTGTACACCCATTCGCTGAAGCTTTTCTACACAATTCGTCAGTCACTTTTCGTAAGTAAAGTCTTCACTTGCTTTCGGTACTTGACTTCATTATCCTTTTTTTTATAGGAAACATTTTTTAATACAATCCTGTCAGTAATATATGTTGTTTTCCCAATAATACTTCTGATAGAAGGATTAAATGCAGGAGTGATTGTAGTAACTGTAAGTATTAATTATATATTTTAACACTGCACTTTTACCACTTAATACTCAAGTAATACATTATTTTGTTTTCAGTTGCTGGGGGTTATGCTATGTGTTATACATGCATACGATGCTTACAAATCCCACATATGGTACAAAGAGGTCTTGAAATAGTAAACGAAAACTAGCTTCAGAGAGAAGAATTGATCCTCGAGATAATCTTAATGTTTCTAGTTAGTTTTGTAATTTAGTGTAAACGGTACATTCTAGATTTTTATATGCAGAAAATAAATAGTACAAATTATAATGGAACAGATATAATACATATTTTTCATATTTAAGAATTTATTTCTATTTGCGCCTCTATGATTTAAATTATGTGGGATGCACTACGTCGCACCGTGTGTAGTCGTAAATCATTCTGCAATTAAAGTAGTAGATTATCGAACCACCAAATGAAAGAGTCATTGTTTTCATGCTTATTTTTATTGCAATTTCACAACCAATAATATACCTAAAAATCAGCAGGTAAATGAGTTTATGATCGGTAATTCTTGCTACTAACGATCACAATAAAAATTATCGTATGGCCTATAAATTACGTATCTAAAATACTTGGATTACTCGAAATACTTGAAATTACTAGTAATACGAGGTAGTAACTTTCACCCCTGGAGCTAGTCTGCGGCGTAGGAAAGCATTCAAATAGCTCATAGCGCTCCAAATGGACGCGCGCTGCGTCGTATGGTTGCCATTTCTGCATTTACGTCAACTCGTGCGTTACGTTTGGAACACAACATGATGCAATTTTTCGCACCCCCAAGCGTTGTCTGAGAATATAGAGGACAGTCGTATGAGCCAATCTTGTCTGTACGGCTAACTCACGAAGCGTTTGGTTCCGATCCTTTATTATTGTGAAAACTACTAGGATAACCTTGTTTCACCAAGGAGTTTTTGATAGGAACTAGGAACTACTTTACCTCACTGTTGGATTGGATGGTAGAGTGGAGTCCCCCGTACTAATCTAAGGGGAAAACTACTTTATGCTAAAGTATGTTCCCCTTCAAAGGTTGACGTGTTTCGCCATTTCTGCGGAAAACAATTTTGTGCAAAGATATTTGGGGTGGACACATTTCTTTGGGATTCGTATGTATGTAAGACAGTTCTGCTTGTAGAAGTTCTGCTATAAATAAAATGTAACTTTGATATTGTGGAACTACGCTCGCCAACGATATAGCTGATGAAATAAATTGGTCAAGATGCAGTTGTGATTACAACATTTAACGTTGCAATTGCAGTAGTAGGTATACAGCCGCCGCATTAAGATTGCATTAATAAGAATATTAATAAAGTTAAGCAATTGATCCAAATAACCGGTAAATTAAAGTGCAACTGGCAGAACATTGGCGAAATGGGTAATTACATCATTCACCAATGGCACATTAAGTAACCCATCTGGTTTGTGTTTTGTTTAGCTACGGTAACATTAATGACAAATAAAATCACATACATATAAATAAAATGTGTAGTTTAAGCATATAATTAATCGCGCATTGTGCAATGTTATAATAAAACAATGTAGCAATAAAAGTAAATGTAGTGTGTTTGAAAACTTTCAGAGTTCCAAATTTTACAGACTATTTTAATAGCAAAGTGTTTCAGATAACAGTTTAACACCGAGCGATTTGAATAAAGAATCCTGTATATTATAGAATTGTTTAATGTCAAGTCAAAACTTAGAACTATTCCCTTTAATAATACATCAAACCAAAATACTTCGTAAAATTTATACTCAGTTAATCATCAGTTACTCATATATCAGTTAACTATATACCTAACCATTTCCAAAGCTATGCTATCCCAGATTGGCCCCAAGCCTGAAACCAAAATTTAGCCCCCCAATTACTGTCTATATTGCAACTAAAGAAAAATGGGAGCTTAATTCATTTGAAGTTACCTAGTTATCTTTGTATAATTAAGTAATAGGTTTATACATATATCAAAAGACATTAATGAACACTATACATAACGTGTATTGTTTGCAATAAACGTAAAAATACAAATACTATGCATTCAATTTATATTGAAGACTTTATTAATGCCTAAAACGATTGTTTGTATTCAACTTTATTTACATCTTATCAATTCTGTCAGTAAGCATAAGATTTATGTGCAGTAAATTATTTTATATAAGCAAATATGATATTTTAATGGCAAAAAAGGTTATAATATAATTTGCTACGTCAATAAATGTGTTTAGATTAGATAGTTCACGCTCATGCTACTTCATGCTCTTTCGCACAGTGACGTCATATTCAAACCTCAGTTTGAACGCTTACATTAAATTCACCAATTATTATCACTTCTTGATGTTTTTATCGATGTTTGAGAGTTATTACGTATCATTATATTGCCAAGGTAACATAAATAACTTTACTTCTATTTTTTAGGTAGAAAAAACATGCAATACATGTTTTATACCATTTAATAATATACGAACAACAATAATGACTTAGACGCCGAACATTTAACCTTAGATTGTTGGGCTCAAAAAAGGCAATTTATCTATATTAAAAAACGTATATTTTAGAAAACATAACAATGCACTTACTACTACAAATTATACAACTATCAGAGAAGAAGGAAGGAAATGGATTCTGGATGCTACCACGAAGCCCAACAACGAGAGATTAAATTAAGAAAGCAGTCAAACGTATGAGAAATGCAACATCAGGCATAGAGTAAATTCCTGCAGTTCTGGAAAGGAGTTTTAGTTAGCACATTGCATGTCTTCCTTATCTTTCCTCAGAGTATGTCCAATCCAATTCCACTTGCGCCGTTTAATCTCAGTTTTTATTTGTGTGCATTTTGTTCTTTGTCAGAGTTCTGTAATCCTTGTTCTATTAGAAGAAAAGATCTTTAGTATTTTCGGCAAACAACTGGTTATGAAAACTTGCATCTTGGCAGTGTCTTTTTCCTATATTGCCCACGTTGATATCCGTATAAGAGCATTGATCCTGTGTGTGAAGAGCCTGTCTTTCTTTCCTTACGTCTGCCAGTGCTCCTCCCTTTGTAGCAGCAAACAACTTAAGAGAACTTTATCCAAACACAAAAATAACTTCGAAGAAGAAGTACATAATCACCAACCACTTATGGATAAAGCTGAGACTACTTACCACAACCGAGACACAGCTTCCAAGATGACATAAACACTTCAAAGAACTACTAAAAACTAGTGACAACGAGAGCAACGACCCCTCAACTATAAGAGAAGAAGAAAGGGGTCGAATACTGGATTCAGGAAGCGAAACTCGGGAAGCAGTCATACATATGAGAAATGCGAAACCACCAGGCATAGATGAAATTCCTGCAGAGTTTTGAAAAGCAGATTTGGATAACATAACAAATGATAAAGTAATTAAATGAAGAGGTATGGGAAAAAGAAAGCATGCCAATAGTATATGTTGAAATTGCGTTATGGTTAAAACTCCAAAAAAGGCAATAAAGAACATGGAAACTAAAGGGTATAACTTTACTGTGCACAGTAACAAAAATAACAGCGTATATCATACGTCAAAGAATTAGCAATGTAGTACAGGTCATCATGAGATGGGAAGAATCTGGTTTTAGGAAAGGAAAATCTTGTATAGATCAAATAGCAACAGCACGAGTTATTATAGAATAAACTATGGAAATGACTGCGAAACTAGTGATGGTGTTTATAGGTAGAACCATGGAAAATACTATTTATATCGAACTATGAAAAAACTCTTTCAGCCCCCCAATAGTAATTCTGACCAATATTCTAAAAATACAATGACAAACTACAAAATATACGTATACATATGGTAAACGAAAATTTATCGGTGGTGAAGAGTCGAAGTATGGTAGGATTGGATGTATTTCCTTGCTTTGAATAATTTTTATGATATTTATTACCCAAAAATATTACCCATTCATAACGATAAATGTTTGACAAATATGTTTCCATGACAAACATATGTTTCCATGAGAAACATATGTTTCCTTGATACATATGTTTCCTCGATACATATACCGCTTTATAGACAAAAAAGAACTTTTTACTAATTTCTAGGGGCTGTTTCTTTAACGATGATATTTTTAATCAAGCACATATTTTAATGAGTTTTTGAGATGTTTTTCCCATTATTTTCTAATTATGTTTTATTTGTTACCAAGGACATTCATATGTGCCGAAAATACGTCAAAGTGTACAAAAGTACAAATAAAAACAATATAAAACAATTGAAGTGTACATTTAAAATTGTTTCTGGTTGTTAATTTGTTGACAGAAGAGAAAAGAAACTATGATATTCCATCTGCAAGATAGTGCAAATTAATTGCACATGAGAAACTTTGCTATCAAGAGAAATATCTAAATTCCGAAATATGCATTCTATCCCTACATCTAACTAAAACTGATCTAACTATAGTAGTTTCCGACTTATTAGCGAAATTAAAAGATTAGCGTGATATCTGACAAACGACTGTAACCAGTTTATTATCAGTCCAATCCAATAGTAAAAAAATAGAGCCGATAGATGCAAAAGGTCTGCTAGAAGATTTTATCTCTTTAACGAAATTTACGACCTTTTATAATTTTTTTTGCTTATAACCCAAAAACTATGCAATTTCATTCGAGGAACTTTTTTAAAATCCATTACTAGGTGAGCTTTCAGCTTTCTGAAAATGACAGTTTTTTCGAACTTCATAGAAAGTGGGCTATTTTTCGCAGCCTATCCAGAAAAAACGCTTTTTGTCACTTCTTGTGGAAACGAAGTGTATTAATTGATGAATGAATAAGTGCGGGGGCACAAAATCGCAGTGCATTCATCCCATTAACCACCTATAGCTGATCGGAAGGGTTAGGTTTTTTGTTGTTGACGGAGGGTACCTTTTTCTCAAAGTAATTTGGCCTCGAAATGTTTCCTTCAAATCTATTGCCAAATGTTATGTTCATGACCTTCAGAAAAATTTGGCGCGGTTGTGTTCGGTGGGTATCCATCTGAGGGAGAACAGATTGGAATAAAAAGAGCTGAAACAGTTCGCCGATCTAGAACGCACACTTCTTCTAAAGTCGTAGTTGCTGCAGACATGATAAACAGAATCCCCCAGGACAAAATTTCTGATCAATGATAGAAACAAGAACCGCTTCATTTCGTTGCTTAAAACAGAATTTCAAAACTTCAAAATTCAAGGTGACCAGCCAGAAGTCGCTTATGTCATGATTGTCCTCATTTATTAACCTCAGCCATTTCAAGGGCCCAGACTTCTGAAAGTGTCGTAATTGTTGGAGAAGACATTGACCTTCTCATGATCATGATGGCCTTGGAACACGAACAGAAAAATCTGTTTTACCAAATACCAGGCAGAGGTAACATTGAAACCAAGTGGTTTTCAACCATGTCATACAAATATAAAAACAACAATGTTCTTTTCGCTCATGCAATTTGCGGATGAGATACAACATCCGCTCTTTTTGGGCAAGGAAAGGCAAAGTTTTGTAACATTTTGAAAAAACATTATCACCTTGAGAAAATAGCTTGTGGCTACAAGAAACAAGAGGCTACTTGTCAAGAAATAAACAAAGCTGGGGAACTTGAGGTTTCAGTTATTTGCTAAGTCTGTCACAAAAAGCAAAGTTCATCTTGCAAGGCTACCACCAACGCAAGAGGCTGCACAGCATCATATCCTCCGTTGCTCCGTTGCATAAGGTGCAAGCTTGGCAGGGAAACAACATCCCTCCTGAAGAATGGGGG
>JAWQRJ010000985.1:0-17504 GCA_033557515.1 Diorygopyx duplodentatus
TTAATAAAAAAACGCATATATATTCTTTTCATTTGATTCAATATTTTTATTGAATAATGTGATGATATACCTATGTAGTAAAAACAGCGTAATTATGAATAAATTTGTGTTGTGTTAGACAAAAATACATTAGGAAGTTAGAAGAGGGTAGGGGGGCCCCGACATGCATAATCCGGCCCTGCCCGGGGGAATCACCCCGCATCACCTTTCCCCTCTCGTAAGCTCTGTCGACAGCAGTAATTTGGTGTTACTTTGTTACTTTACAGTTTGTTAATTTTTTAACTTTTGCTAAGGTTGGGAAACTTATTATTGTATTTAGAATATCCGGGCCCGGAGGAATCACCCCCTCCCAGTGGCGGATACGGGGGGGGGGGGGGGGTGATTCCAGTGGCGGATTCGGGGAGGCTCCAGCCTCCCCCCACTTATTTGTTCTTTCTGTAAGATAGCTTTGTTAATAATAAATTTGTTCAAAGTCGCACCCTTTCAGGTGGGTTATTTCACGTTTCATGATCAAATCGACGTTTTTGCTGGTTTCTGACAATTTGAAATATCCCTGAAACTAAGTAACATAGAACATGACGGTTTTCACTTTGCCAATTAGGGCCTAATATTTAAATTAAGGCCTAAAGGCCAATTAGATTTTTTTTTAAACCTTCGAAACCACAACAAATGAAAGAATTTCAAACAATTAACAGAAAAATTCAACAGGAAACATCGACAAAATTTAGAACGCGAAAACAGACACCGGAAACGATCATTAACCTTAGACACCAATCACCCTTTGTGTACAATTAACAACAATAAAATACAAAAGGAACAACAACCCTTCACCAAATTAGACCATCCGAAAATTATCAACGACAATAAAGTTATGCCCAATAAAAAGATTACACACCTAAAACAGTTAAAACCACAAAGAAAAATTGTCGTTCAAATCAAAAACAACAAATATCGGTGCACATAAATGATTTCATAAAAGATGGCTAATTTCAAAGAACAAGAATATAATACCAATCAGATCCACCACCTAAAATATATGATTAACTATTATTCCTTATTTTTAACTAACGCTATCATCACAGATGATATTATAATATTCAAAATACATGAACCAATAATCTCGAACCCATATCATTACATTGACCTCTTCCACGTATTTCACAACTACACCCTTATCCCTGAAAACCCATACCTACTTTTCGACGAAGAACGAGTGTGGAATTCAAACGAAGCATGAACACCCTCGAAGAGATTCAGTTGTGTGCACAACACCATTTAAGCAAGAGCGACCCCTGCATCAAGGAACTCCTCAGGAACGGTACCAATCGATGCCCCGTCACCTTGGTCAACCTAACAAAAACAATAATCGACGAGATCGGACCATCAAAAATATTGGTGAGTCCTAACGGACCGACCACCCTACGATCCTTGTGCCCTCAAGGCGGACTCCACATATTGAAAGAACCTGCTGTAGTACACCTAGAAATTTGCAGCATCCAAATAGAGGACTCGGAATTTTTACCAAACGAACCAGTACCAGATATAGTATTCACACTCCCGGACTTGAATATCACACTACCACAACATGGCAACACCAAGCCACTACATGTGATGCAAACAAACCATAAGGACCTGAACCAACTCATAACACTGGCGGACAACGGGGGAGACGACCTAAGCTTACTAGGACCACCACCTCACCCATGAGCCGACAGAGTAGTGCTAGCAATGTTTTTCTTATTAATATTAACGACCCTAGTCTGGTTACTCTGGAGGACAATACAATACATCCGAACCAGAAGAAGTAATCCTAACCCTGGGAACATTAATCAAATCGGAGCTCCCTCTTGGGGTGGGAGGAGTTATGTGAAGACAAACAGCATTAACCATTGATAAGTAATTGCCCTTTGGCAAGCCATTATGTTTAATGGCCTACTTATTCACCCAATAATTCTTAGAAATTAATATTAAAAAAAGTCTGTAAGTTTTATACTTGCTTTGCAAACAAAAATTAAAATGTAAAGGTATGTAAACGAGGTGCAAACGGTTAGAAATATTTAATACCAGGTAATAGAATTTTATTATTAAGTCTTATTTTCCAATTGTATACATCTAGAGAGAAAGAGGAATAATGTAGACTGTTTGAAAGAACAAGTGTATGACTATGAACTGTTTTAGAATCCTAGGATCGTTTTAGCACTTTAGAACATTTTGGAATACTTTAGAACATTTTGAAATGTTCGAGAATATTCCAGTAGTGATGTTCGCATACACCATATGTTTAAAAAATTCAGTTTAAGGTAGGCCATGCAAAACAAAACTGCAAAACACTTGTATCGTAGTTTATATATACTTTGTGATATCAATGTCATTGTAACTGTCATAATTTTGCCATCCGGCAAAAGGGCAATAAAAAGGTTCCTTGACAGTTGACGAAGATGTCAACGGCTAAATTAAGTTACAACACACGTTTATCAAAATTTTAGACTGCATAGGCTGCCCTGAACTGTTTTTTTTAAAAAACATGGTATGTACATGAGCATTATGAAGACCAATTTAGTTCAGTTGTAGCTTGCTTTAATGTGTAAAGCCTACAAGGGATATTTTGGCATGACTGTTGGCGATCAAGACTTGGACTATTGGACTATTTATAAGGATAAATGCATAAGCCAGTAAGATCAAGTATGCTTGGAAATATAATACATAAAGTTCAGTGTGCTTTGGAAAAATATTTGAAACTTGGTGTTTATTTAATCCTAGCAAGTGTCATCTTTTTCATGTTAACAAACTGAAAAATGTAGATATATGGACGAAGAAAAGCAGAGCATATACGATATTTACATTCGAAGTGATAGAAAGTTTATTTTGGCAACTATAAATTATGAAAATTTGTATTCGGAAAGGTGGCGACCTGATCGCACGATGTTCACAATTTCAAGAAATCTGACAGTGTGGCTGTTTTAGAAAACTGCGGGAACCATATCAAAGAAGAAATAGTGCTAATGAAATAAATGTGCTTACCAAATTAACAATTAATCCCGAAAACTGCAGAAGCGAAGAATGTGGTATTCATGATGCCTACGTGCGAAAAAATATTTAAAAAAAACTAAATATCAGGACTACAAATTTAAGGTAGCACAAAGTCTACATCTTGATGATAATGATAGAAGATTGGAAGATTGAAACTGGTTTCAAGAAAAGCTACAACAGAATCCATATTTTTCAAGAAAAATGTTGTGAACTGATGAGTCTTTAATTAGAAATTCGAGGATGTTCAATACAAAAAAATTGGCCATTATGGAAGGGAACTCCCCCGCCACCCCAGATTTAGTACTACTAAATCTGTTCCGGGATTTCCAAACAAAATCAAAGACAATGCACTCTCTTTTCATCGTTTTACAGTTTCCATTCTCATCGAAAAACAAATCTGTTTGCAAAGCTACAAAGCGAATCTACGGCGCGCCAGATCAAAAGCGCTGGGAAAACAATGGGAAGTCAGAACGTGTGGGCTGCGGTCCTACACTACGATCGCGCGGTGCTACTGTTTTGTCGGTGGAAAAAGTGAATGGAAAAACGGCGACCGAGGAGGAGGGGATGAAAACGCGAGGAGTTACCTGAGCGATACAATTGTTTACAGTAGCACGCCAGTTCTAGCAAACCGAGGCACATTAAATGGTCTTCAGTCAGGTGCGCCGGAACGTGCATAACGAAATGCAAATGTACAACAAAACGCAAATGACACCCCAGTTGTCCATCGATCATTAGGAAATATGAGAAGCGAACCGTTCGTGCCCCTTACAGAAAAGGAGCGACAGGCCCATTTCACGCAGAATGACAAATCATTCATTCCGGGGTAAGTGCTTCCTATTCATAAAATCCAGTATCCTGAGCAATCACGAACTAACGAATAACAATAGTTAAACAACTGATACTTCGGTAATGTTTAAATTTACAAACAAAATTGATCAAAATAAAAATTGCAATTTATTATAAATCATCAGGAATTCTTCTTGAGGCTATAGAATGCTATTGTTAATTAATGTGGTTGGAATTTATTGGTTTGTGATGTTCATTATATACTATACTATATTATATAATATACTAATATAACGTGAAATATGTTCCAATTAGTTACAAAAGTTATCTTTTAAAAGGCTAATAATAACAATAAAGTATCCTTTTCAACTGCAATCTTAAAGGAACTAAAATCAATTTCAGAACAACTATCTTTCTTCTTAATTTACAAAAATGTAAAGAATTAAACAATATTCCAACATATCATATCATTGTAAGTTTACCCAGCTTCTGATGTATTTGTAACTAGCAAGAGTTTAAAATCAACAATGATACATGTTATGCCTTCTATGATAGTAACTTATACTTATTTGTGTAATATACTACATTATAATAAATACTGCAGTGTAATAAACTATAATATTTGTGCAACATAAGTGAGTCGCAGTACAGGATGTTGCATTTAACGTTTCTCACACTTTATTGACTACACTGGTTATGTGGTTAGAAAGGGGATTCCTACATACGATGACAGAGAGGGGTGAAGATACAGTTTTATGTGGACAGTTGTTAAAAATACTATATACTATATACTATATAGTATATTCTATATTCTGTATAGTATATACTATGCACGATGTACCTACTACCATTGACTATTAATAAAGTTCTGTATGTGTGAGAGTAAAAGGGAAGAGACATAGTGAGGAATTTATTCCTAGAACAAATAACTTCTTCAACGTCACTTTTCTATTTGAATTGTAATGCACTCACTTCCTTATGGAGTGCAGGTGGTAGGTTTAAAAAGTACTGTTTCGTTGATAATCTGTGACAGCGTATTAATAAAACGTATATTTAACTCACTACATTGTACTCGAATTAACGTTAAGGCGCTACAGAAGACTACTGAAGCCTTCTTAAGACTAACTTCTAAGACCTTTTTATTCCTGAATTTGTGGTAAATGAAAACTTGAAATCTCCGCTATTTGACCATTTCAAACTTTCCCACACAAATCTAAATATACAAAAGTTGCAATAAAGGATAGATTCTAAACAGGTTCCTTTTTACTTTCTATCCTAGCGATCCTTTGATAATACATTCATTTGTTGTAAATTGGGTAGTAGAATTTAGACAGTAAATTTGGCATTTTTAGAATAAAATATAATCACTGGTAGATTGGAGTGGAAAACCATGTGAAAACCAGTGTATTTTAAGGAAGAACGAAAATGAGGCTCAATTAGAAATCTTATTTTTTTTTGTCTCTAAGAAATTTTGGGCGAAGCGCATTCCTTGTTACCTTCCATCATTGGTTTATATAACAAATATGGATATTGTTAGTTCTTATTTTAACAATTTTTTAAGCATACGCTACTCTGTATTTTCAATTTACTAAGAGTATTAATCCAAATACTTCTCAGTAATAAAATTTTTCGAATACACGACAGTATACTTTAATTTAGCCCCTGTTTGTCGTCGCGTTTGGTGGAATCTAATCTTTTATTTTCTTATTTATTTATTTACGGTTGCAGTACATATCATAAATTTCAACGCTCAGCTTCAGGCAGTGTTAGTCTTCCATGCTGTGGGATGATTGTATCAGTGAATATTAATTAATATTTTAGAAAATCAAATGACTTGAAAGAAGTTGCTCCTCATTAATAACGATAATTTGGAATTGTGATTTTGAAGAATGAAGAATTGTGCATTTTGTCAGCCGAAATTGACAAAATCTGACATTGATAGTGGTGATATCGGTTCGGTGTTGGCAGAGAAGAACTTAACTCTGTCCACAACCTCCTTATTGTCACAGTCCTCACTCAGCAACAAAAAGGCATATTTACCAATAATTGCAATGTAAAGGTGCTAAACCATATGTCCATTCACTTTGTTTGCCATACAGTAACACAGCAAGCATTTTGAAAGGTATTTGACAGCGCATTGAAAAGCCTAATATTCTGCATCTTCTTAACAACATCTCAAGCGATGCCGGAAAAAAACTATTTATTGTTTGAGATCCATCGATTCCAATTCCATTCGAAGATCCATCGTTTCCAAAAATATTGTTGGCTTCTCCTACTTTGCATGAATTGCACAACCTAGCAGATGAGGCCTATGATACCCTATGATCAAAAACTCTACTCGTCTAGCCAGCTGTGGAACGAAAGATTATTTTTTGTTAATTTGGGAACACTATTGGAGATGGCACTTTCGTCGATCTCGGCTAATTTCGAAATTTTGTGTTATAAGTTCAAGATATCTCAGCCATATTCAAATGTTTTCAATTTTACTCAATTTTTACGTCATCACTGGTACGGAGTAAAAGATGATGCAACATTTGATGCATGCAAGTTTTGAAAAAGCTGTTGAATAATCGTGTTTACAAAAACATAACGTTTACAAGCTAATTTGTCAAATTTTGTGCTTTCAATCTGACAACACGGAATTTCGATCGGTAGTGTTCCCAAATTAACAAAACATAATACTTCGTTGCATAGCTAGGGTAGACGGAAAAGATTTGATCATGCAGTATTACTAGGTACCTAATGTCACTAAAATGTTAATTTTGTTTTAAAAAATTAACAGAGATAATTTCACACATTAACAGAGTTTCTAAATTTTTAAGAGCTTATGTAAAATTACCTTTGATGTAATCTTGGTTAGTAACGTAATTGCCAAGTAGTAATGTGGCTACCCAGAAAAAAGTACTAATGAAATTGTTTTATTAACAAGTATACCACCTTTTGGCGTAACATACGATATCTTTGTGGTTTACTTCCTGTCCTAGTTATGTCTCGGGCCATAAGGGTATTAAATGGATGTCAAGCAGACGTTGTGTGCTCTTAGAGTGTATTTGCTAAAAGTTTGTCAATATACGTTAGAATCCAGAAAGAAGGATAGTACACGACTAAAACGCATTCTGCGCACATTTTCTGGTCACCAATAATAATAAACAACAATAATAAATAATACTATCTGTAATTTGTAGGCGATGGAAAATCGATTCCACACCTACACCCTTCACTCCTTTGGCATATGTGTACACAGTACATTTTACCTACAAAATGATCTACAGCAAGGAAGATCTTCATCAAATTTACAAGCCGTACAACTAAATAGACCGGTTAGTACTTTTGGCCAAATTGCAAAAATAATTTGATGTGGGGATCACCGTAGTGTGAATTTTTCTGGCAACAAAACACTTTTAAGTGTGCTCATAAAAAAGACATCATTTAATGTCAACTTTAATCAAATCGTCTAGCTGAACATGTGTTCCCCGCTTGTTATTGATTTTACATAAAATTCCCCTCATTTATGAATGGACATGAATATGAACAACTTCTCACATTTTTTGTCTATTTTGTTTGACTGTAAAAACTTCCAAATTTCACATATGACTTCGGCTACCGGCAACAAAACTCTATAAATCGTTCCGGTCACCATGGTCTCATGGTTTCCAACGAGCCGGGTAGGGAGCCTCGATAGCTCAGTTGGTAGGAGCGTTTCGGATTCGAAGCGGTCGCGGATTTAAATCCCACTTGGTGCAATTTTTCTGCATTTATTTCGTTTAAAAATTACTACCTATCGGCTAAATACTTGATCACGAATTATGTCCACCACTTTTGTATGCAATGATGGAAATTCTTTTTCCCAATATTTCTCTTAAATTCCTTCCAAATTAGTTTCTTTGTGGTAATCAATTTCGAATCCGAGCAAAGATAAGTTTTTCATAACACTTCTAACAATTGGAACTGATTTTTCTTGCACATTCTATATATAATCTCCTTGATTTGTGCCCACTGTATCAGGAATACACAAGAAATTATTCTCGTGTATACCTGATATCTTCGTCTTCCTCTGCACGTTGGGAAGAACTTTCTGACAAAAGGTTTTCTGAACATTTAGTAATGTTTCCCAAGGCCGAAACATTGTTGTAATAAAATGTAGATAACCACAATCTTAGTGTACAACTGTATAATACTAATTAATTCCTAACTTCTTTACGTAGATTACATAGGTATACAAGTCCAATTATTTCACTAGTGGCTATTGTCAACCTTTGAATAATTGCATGCTAAAGTATGTTTGTGAATATATGTGTGCCAAAGAGGTGAAAATAGTTCGCGCTTGAAATTAACATAATCAATAATGGCATAACTGATTGGGGGCGATATTGGGTGCAAGTCCAGAGTATTCTACACGGTAAATTTTGATGGTGGTACAGAACATGTAGAGCTGGGACTACGTAAAAGACTGAACTAAGAATGAGTATTTTTTATGACAACCATAGTAAAATAGCCTATGCATGATGGTTAACATGTGCAATAAGCTTTATTAAACATTGCGTGTAATTTTGAGTCATGTAAAATGTATCATGATTGCCTATATAGCAAAACATGACAATGAATGTGATAAAATATCCATTGTGCACATGAAAAGACGATTTTCACGAAAAGTACTCAGCTTTGCTAAAGAATGAACCGCATATACAAAAACATAATCATATATTTGTAAAAATCAAGTAAATTCTGTTAGTACTATGAACACAAACTCTTCTACTTGTTTATTTTGTAAAGAAAATGCTTCTAGGTGTCTTCTGCAATGTTTTTCTTTTGTATAAAAGTTGCTTTTTATTTTAATTCATCCTTCAAAAAACAAAAAATAAATATAAAATTATGTACACGTATCGGAAACTATCAATACATTCGATAATAAATTCATAATTCAAATTTTATAATGCTGGTATAAAGTTTATAAACTTCACATTTACGCAGAATAGTGAAAAAAGAAATGATTTATACAATAAGTGAGTTTCTGCTGATAGCTTCTTAGAAAAAATTGTGCTAGATGATACAGTAACAAAGTTTGATCCTAATATTGGAATTAGCTGTTGAATCCTGCTTATTAATTAGCTGTTTAGAATTGTATATGTACTTCAAAAACCACGGTCACATTGAATTTTAGCCTTGAAATAAAATAAAAAGAATGTTTTTGTAACGTCAAACATATACAATTTTAAATTATGTAATTTAAATACTGTTATTAATTATACATTTTTAAACACAAAATCAGTGTTTTATTAATTAAATACATTAAGACAAAGAAATACTAATGAGATTTTTTCAAAAGACATATTGTGGTGAAGATGGATTCTAAGATTCCGTCTTCAGACTTCCAACGTCAATTAATTACAAAGCACTTAAACTAATACTGTAACATTCTGGCGACTGTGAGACACATGAACAACAAAATAAAATCCGATAATTTCTTAAAACTATTACAAATGAAGTAACTTTGCTATTCAACAGTACAAGAGGTCGACATTGCAGCAACTGATTGCTGCGACGACTGGAACTGACAATCAGTTGCTACGATGTCGACCTATTGTATTGTTCAATATTGATTACTTCATTTGCAATAGTATCCAGAATATGTTACAATATTTGTTTAAGTGCTTTGTAATTAATTAACGTTGGTGGTCTGAAGACGGATCACAGAATCCGAAACAGCTATAACTACCACATCTCTACAGGATGTCTACCGTAGACCGTCTATTAGAAATATTTGGAAAACGGATAAAGCTAGAAGTCGGAAAATTTTAACTTGAATATGGAAGAGAACCAAAACATAAAAATATTTTCAATAAGCTGGCGGTTGACAACAGCTTTGTTAATTTAAATGGAATGACCACAATTTTATTTTTTTTCTTAATCTACATTCAATTTTCAACAATTTCCGTAATACGTTTGCCAGGCTTAAACTTAATCGTTTTCGAGATATTGATTTTTTCGCAAAAATTGTGCAACCGTAGCAACATTTTGAAAAATCGAATTTTTATAATTAGACTTCTGCGATAATGTTCATACTTCACTAACCATTAGTTGGGACATTGAACTTTTCACCAATACACCCGGCGGGACATTCTTGCGTACATTCTTTACAAAATTGAATTTTGAAGTAACAAAATTTTAAATGACAAAGTTATTTTTTTAAAAGGCCCCTACCAAATATTTGTATCTTATCGAGTGTAGAATTAAAATCCTCGTTAAACGGTATTAGGTTTTCCTATACTTAAAATGTATCCTTTTCCGATTATTTAAGGTTTTTCGATCTCTTGCTGCAGAACCGATCACAATACATTCATTTGTTGTAAATTGAGTTGCCTACCAATTAGTTATCAATTTTGACGTTTATGTAACTTAAAAGTTAATGTATGTATCATTTGGAAATCGAGTTATCACATGTTTAGTTCTCGACAACTCCTTACTGTGTTCTAAAATGGCCACTAATAACTACTCCAATGTTGATATTATGAGCTTATTTATTATTCATGATCAATGCCAACAACGTAGAACGTGCATTTAATGAAAAATATCCTAATTTGCCACCGCTTAATACAAGGAAGTTCAGAAGGTTACAATCCAATTTTATAAGTCACAGGAAAGCAACTGGTTTTAGCTTCAATGTTGCTTAGGTTCAACAGCTTAGGTTCAATGTTGTTCATCAACCATTAGTTGAGAATGGTTGATGAAGTATGAACATTAGCGCATAAGTCTAATTATGAAAATTCGATTTTTCAAAATGTTGCTGCGGTTGCAAAATTTTTGCGAAAAAAATCAATATGTCGAAAACTATTAAATTTAGGCCTGGCAAACGTATCACGAAAGTTGTTGAAAATTGAACGTAGATTAGGAAAAAAAATAACATTGGGGTCATTCTATTTAAATTAACAAAGCTGTTGTCAACTTCCGGTATAACCGGAACTGCCAGCTGATTAAAAATATTTTAATCTTTTAGTTCTCTTCTTACTATATTCAAATCCAGATTTTTAGACATCTAGCTTTCTCGGTTCCCCATATATCTCTATGGACGGTCTACGGTAGATACCTGTATAAATAAATCACTCGTTAGAAAAAACGTCTAAATATATTTCATTAATACACATCCTAATGAGAAAATTGAGAAATTTGTTCCAATTAACATCAGTGGTTTGTACCGCATGTAAGAAAAATAAAAAGTGTTACTTTACACGTTGAATTTTATATTGCTTTACTGTAACGAGTATTTTGTTGTTTGTCTTTGTTTTTTTGCTATAAAGTTTTGATCGTTTGTACGTATTATGTCAATGACCATAATTTATTTTGTCACTCGACTGTGTTTTAATGTTTGATTTTTCTTGTTTTTATTTTATGAGAATTGATTGGGGATTCAGCTGCCTCCTTATGTAAATTAATGCAAAGTATACTTTGGATATCTGAAGTTTAAAAAAATATGTCTTAAAAATAAAGAAAATGAAATATATCTCATGATCTTGTTACACTATGTATATCACTTCATTTCGTTTTGACCATGACTTGAGTCTTGGAGATTGAAGTAAAGTTGAATAATATTTAACTAAAAAGTACTCAAATCTGCAAAGGCGAAAAGATTGAACTACAATTTTGGAAAGTTTCTACAAACTGACGATGGAAATGTTTCCTAAAAAGCTGTCCGTATAGACCCAAAAAACTTATTGTGAGGCGAGTGCTAAAGTACACATTCTAATTTTGGGCTTTCAAAACCCGCACAATCAAATCTGTCATAAATTAACGCGAGTACAGCTCAAAAATATGAAACTCGGCGAAATTTTCGGCGATTTATACAAATGTGTTACCTTTTCCTACATGAGGCGTATATGCCCTGTATCTCTAATTTTGTAGAGTTCCTCAGAAAGTCCGCTGTGTACCTGTTTTGCAGAATATCTGCAAAACGTTTAGCAGAACGTTTCTGCTAATTTCTTGGACTGTGGGAATGCCTAGGCAGATGTGAGTAAACATTCACGTCGAAAAATTGAATTTAAAAAAATCAACGGCCTTTGCTTGTGGTAGAAATGCAAAAACCTTATCAGGTAAGCAAAGATAAAAGAATAAAGACAAATTTACAGTTATACGTATTAAGTGAGTCATCTCTATAGTGAAAGTGCAAGATGAAAGCAGAGGTAATTTACACCATTCGATACTTCATTTTAGTCGAATGCAATTACAACTTTAGCTAGCCTATAAACAAGTTTATGTTTTGCAATTATTTTTCAACTCCTTGTGATTTTAATGTAGACTTCGTTGATTTGTCTATTGCCAATGTCGAGGTGGAATTAAGAGTATTATATACTTACATATATTATACTATTTCCTATGGTATATAGGAAATAGTATATAGTGTAGGTAAAATATTTAATAACTGCAAAGGAAGAAGTTATTTGGCGTGAGATCTGGGGATCTGAGTGGCCAAAAGTACGGTTCTGTTTCCAATCCACTTTGTGATAGTGCACCATCGTGATGAATTCTATTGTAGAGAAAACGGTAAATCGTCAAAATATTTTTTGTAAATGGTACAGAAGGAAACACAAATAGTCTTGATATAGAGTCGAATTATGAAAATAAAGCCCTATAACGTAATCTACAGTCACATCGACTCCCACATTTACAGAAACGTGAACCTGATGATTTGTTGCTTTTGTTAATAATGTTTTTATAGTTCCAGAAATGACTGAATTATGTGAATTATGACCCGTATTCCCGATCATTATCTATTACTTGATAGAAGTAAGCTATTATTGTTTCTGTTTGGCAGAAATATTGCCGATTTTGTAAATCACGTAATAAAACTTGTACATTTGTCTGTTTAATGTTCTAAATGGTATGTCTCTCACTCAACCGTACTATACAATAATATCTCCAAATTTCACGTTGAAGAAAGTGGAATGGAACAGATGTGTAAATGTTTCTTTCTATCAGTAACACAAAACCACAGGTTGATTCACTTTCGCTTTGCATTATCTGCCATCGCAGAAAATTTATATGTACATACAAATCAAGTTTAACAAGGAAATTCCTTACAGTACTACATTTACTGAAAATAGATATAATGACATTCCTTACCCCCTGGTATTTTTTAACCAAACAGATGGTCTAATAACCTGCTGTATATTATACCTTTTCAGGTCACTCTGTTTAGATCCTACCATAATAGGTGATATTAATATTCTAACAGTAGTTATCTACAGCGTCTTTTCTAAATGGTTCCTATTATCCCTAATAACAATGAGTTGACATAGTTTTCAGTGAAAGAAGTGTAGTTTAACAGAGCAAGACATTTAAGACACTTTTTACGGTGTTCGCAATTCTTCAATATTAGATAAAAGGAGTTTATATCGTAATGAGAAAATAATTAAGGGTACAAACTGACCCAGGAGAGTGTATTGACAAGGATCGAAAACAGGAAACATTACATTTGTTTTCAATTCAATGCCATGCAGTATTCAGTATTGTATTTTTAAAGGCCATTCGGAGCAATTATGAAGATTTCGTCTGGACTAATCCCGACTGTAGAGCTCTAGGCAATTAATACTAGAAATTAAATTTGCATTTTAAGCGGCTATTAATCTACTTCACGTGTGGTTATCCAATTTGGAAATTACTCTTAATTTCGAGATTGCAACGATGCAAGTCTATATTTAGAGATATTATTGCGCTGCATGTTACATAAGAAGTGCAATTGGAACAGTACTTAAATTAAATTCTGTCGTTTTAGTTATTTCGTGAGTGTAAAATTTTTAACGATTTTTTTTCGTTGCATTGAAATAAATACGAATGAAAAAGATTATTACAAATTGTCAAGTTTTTAAATAGTAACAAATTTAACAATAATAACTTAAACACTAACTTAAATAAATAAAACAATATTATTGGTGTAATAATGCAGAGTTTATCACGCAACTGGTTCGTTGCCAGTTTTAAATGTTGCACTATTTATGTTATACAGTATTTTAATCTATTAAAGAATGAGATATGAAATGGTATCAAACGTGTTGCTTTTTCCTTTGCAAACATTGCAAAGGTGACCATGTGACATCTGAAGGTAACACCTCATTGTAAAGATCTTTCAAAGTTGTACTCAGTAGTTATACTGTGCTTGGGAATCTCTATTGCCTCAGCACACACTGTTTTGAGAATCCCAAGGTGTCCCTCCAGGTTTCCCATTCTTACATTATTTGACTGGAGTATTCTTAGGGCATCTAAAGCCGCCTCTTTCCAGCATGCAGACGCAGTGGGGTGAGGTTGAGCATTGCATCCATTGCTCCAGTGTAATACGTAGGCAAATGAGGCTGTAATTTATCCAACTCTGTTTGCGTTATTCGCTCTTAGCTCTGGTCCACCATACCACAACCCCGCACGTTACGATTCATTTTTGGACTTAGGCCCCAGTTCTTACCAAAGAGCCTATGGCACGTCCATGCTGCCCTTGTTGCCTTGGCAAGAACAGTATCTGTGGCTTTTCCAGTTGAGCCTCTGGTCCAAGGTAACTCCGAGGTACATTGCTTTTGGAGAAGTTAATCACCCGATTAACTCACTCATTCTATTCATCGTGGGAGCTCTGAGAAACAGCTTCCTTCTTCTAGTGAAGGGAATGATCGTGGTTTTATTACTAACACTTAGCCCTTTGGCACACCAAGTGCTTACAGTCTTTAAGTATTTAGCGATTTAAGTATTTAAGCGCTTAGACACAGTAATATCGTGCCTGCCTCTAACGGTAATAATCAGGGTGGGAAGAACAAAACGTTCTTAGTTTGGGGTACAAATGGATACAGTAGCCAGCTAAATCCAACTTGACCCAACTTCCTTTCATTTTTTTTCTATTGGGCATTATCTACAGACAAAAATTTACGCTACTCACCTCATTAACTTAGACGAATCGCCATCTATTAACACCTGAAGTGTTTAGAAAAGTCGTTACGTCCGCACTGTATAGATCGTTCATTAGAAATACCCATTAGAAATCATGGGTAAGGGATAAAGATAAAAATATTTTCAATAAGATGGCGGTTCCGGTTATACCGGAAATTGGAACAGCTTTGTTAATTTAAATGGAATTGCCCAATTTTATTTATTTTTCTTAATCTACATTTAGTTTTCAACAATTTTCGTAATTTGCCAGACCTAAAATTAATCGTTTTCGAGATATTGAATTTTTCGTAAAAATTAAGTAACCGCAGCAACATTTTGAAAAATCGAATTTTCGTAATTAGACTTCAAACGATAATGTTCATTCTTCCTTAACCATTAGTTGAGGCATTGAACTTTTCAGAAATATACCCGGCGGGACATTCTTAGGTACATTCTTTACAAAGTGAATATTTTAAAGATTTTTTTTAAATGGCACCTACCAAATATTTGTATCTTATCGAATGTAGAATTAAAATCCTCGTTAAACGGTATTGGGTTTCCCTGTACCTAAAATGCACCTTTCTCCGATTATTGACGGTTTTTCGAGCTCATCCTTTGACAATGCATTCATTTGTTGTAAGTTGAGTTGCCTATCAATTAGTTATCAATTTTGACGTTTGTGTAACTTAGGTTGGTTGATTTCATATTTAGGGGGAAATTAATACAGGCATCATTTGGAAATCGATTTATCAAGATATTTCACATGTTTAGTTCTTGACAACGTTGACAAGTCCACAATGTGTTCTAAAATGGCAACTAATAACTACTCCAATGTTGATATTATGAATTTATTTATTATTCATTGTCAATACCAACAAATAATAAGTAGAACGTGCAGGACATTTAACGAAAACTATCCGAATTTGTCGTCGCTTAATAGAACAAAATTCAAAAGGTTACAATCCAATTTTATAAGTCATGGGAAAGAAACTGGAGCAACACGAAAAGCTAAACTGCTAACGAATGACGAGATCACTGTCACTGCGGTTTTAGCTTATTTTCATGCTAATCCAAACGCCTCACTTCGTGCCCCTGTAGCTGATTTGGACATATCTCGTTTGTCAATGCAGAAGATTTTAAGGAAAAACGGATTTCATCGTTTTAACTTTTCACCAACTGCAGCAATGCCTGCACAAGAGGAAGGACAAACACGAGAATTCTGTGAGATGGTTCTAGTCTGCCTACAAGAGGAACCAAGATTTTTGATAAATGACTTCGAAGACGAAGATGGTTTCGAAAGAATTGGAAAATCGAGTTCCAGAAGCTTTTGATGCACTAGATCCGATTCAAATTCGAAGAGCAACTGTTAATGGAGTCCAATCAAGAATTCAAATTTGTTTAGAAATAAATGGAGAACGATTTGAACATTTTCTTTAGGAATGTATATCTTAGATTACCATAAAAATAAGCTAAAACCATAACTGCATTATGTTGTCAAGAAATACACTTGATAACTCGATTTCCAAATGATACATGCATTAATTTTTGATCTTGAATATGAAATCAATCAACCTAAGTTACATAAACGTCAAAATTGATAACTAATTGGTAGGCAACTCAATCTACAGTAAATGAATGTATTGTCAATGGATCGCTTTTGCAGCAAGAGCTCGAAAAATCTTCAATAGTCGGACAAGAATACATTTTAGATATAGGGAAACCCAATACCGTTTAACGAGGATTTTAACTCTATATTCGATAAAATAAAATTTAAAAAAATATTTTTTTGTCATTTAAAATGTTCTTATTTCAAAATTCAATTTTTTAAAGAACGTACGTAAGAATGTCCCGTCGGGTGTATTTCTGAAAAGTTCAATGTCCCAACTACTGGTTAATGAAGTATGGACATTACCTTAATAGTCTAATAATGAAAATTCGATTTTGCAAAATGTTACTGCGGTTGCATAATTTTTGCGAAAAATTCAATATATCGAAAACGATTAAGTTTAGACCTGGGAAAGGTGTTACGAAAATTGTTGAAAATTAAATGTAGATTAGGAAATAAAATTAAAATTGGGGTCATTCCATTTAAATTAACAATGCTGTTGCATATGTTTATATTTTAGTTCCCTTCCTACCATATGCAAATTCAAATTATCAGACTTCTAGCTTTATCCGTTTCCCATATATTTCTAATGGACGGTCTACGGTGGATACCTGTATACAAGAGTAGCTCATTTAATAGTATACGAGTACTTAGAAGACCGAGCTCGCTCGGGGGATAACAACACAAAAAACATTGTTTCCCTCCCCTAACAGAGCTTGCACGTCTCTTAGTTTCGGTAGCACCATAGTGTGGTGAAATGTAAAACTAGTAGACTGAGCTAGTCCGTTCGACCAGCAGCCAAAAATACATTTCTTATATCTTTAAACGATTTTTTTGAAGGTTAGGTGCCTTCAAAAAATCTCAATCAATTTCCCGCGAGTGAAACAAAAAAAATACTTTTTTGTTACCATGTGTGGTTACCTTGGGGCACGGTTTTTAAGACTGTGTCGCTGCCCGCCGATAGATCCCGCCAGCAGTTCTGTATCGATGTTTTCCTCGCCGTTTTATTTATTTACGATATAAAATGATTTTAGTGAATGTTGAGACATATTATAATTGAGACATATCTCAATCGGTTCCTGGCACTACCCAAGTAGCACAAAAATATACAATGTATATGATTTTCATATACCGTACTAGTACAAAACACGTGCATTTCACATGAAAATCGGGTCCAATTTAT
>JAWQRJ010000986.1:0-17490 GCA_033557515.1 Diorygopyx duplodentatus
TCAATGTATATTTGTTATAAAAGTGTTAAAATTAAGTTAATTGGTAGGCGATGAATCGTAGAAGTGCCAGTTCACAACAATTATTGACATAAGTATTAGTTCGAGATCTTTTAAAATGGAAAGATATCAGAATTTTGAGAAGTATGCCATGTTGGAATGTTGTATTGGAAGTCAGAAACGTTGCAATTTGAACCTTCCTTTTGTTTTTCCATATCCCTTATAGTTTTTCAAAATGAGCAAAATCTGAATATCACCCTGTAGCTCCGATAACAATCATGATCTGTTTTGACATTTATTATTTTTTTCAAAAAAAGAGCTCAAGATTGCTCTATCAGATTTTTGATAACTCTTATGGTTTTCAAGATACCTTATAAAAACATCCAAAATGGGCCACCTTGTACAATCTAACTGCAAGTGGTATACCAAATTAATCAGAAAAAAATTGCTGTTTCTCAAATTTTTCTCACTATTATAAAAACTTCTTTTTTCTTTGCGGCATCTTATCAGAGAGATTATTTTGCACTACTTTGCCTATTTAAGAAACTTTCTCTCTCCAATAATAAGGTTACCCATGCTTCGACATGCTCTTTGGGACAAGGCGTGTAATTGAACCTGATACAGATTATTCAAAAGAAGTAATAACAACAGAGCAATAACTCTTCTGCCAGCATGGGACAAACTTCTGAACCTATAATTAAGAAGAAAAAATTGAAATGTACTCTAAGGATAAAATACCACAACTCCAATTTGATTGCCAAGATCAACATGTGATCCCTTGTATATGACAATAAACAATGTAAATAAGACAAAAGTGAATAACAAAACTGTTATTTTACATTTATTGCATAAATTATGTCAGATTGCCATTTCAAAATAATTCATTTAATTCATCCAAAGCTATATAAACATGGAAAAGAGGCTTTTGCATATGAAGATCAACAATGAAATTTATTCAGGTTTTAGCACTCAGGTTAACGCTGAGGAGTTTCCCAAGGATTTTCTTTATCTTAATATCTCTACAATATTTATTGCCATGATATTGCCATAAATCTACGACCACTAAACATAACACAAAATGTATTACTATTTGCAGATAATATAGCTCTGATGATACATGGTAGAAATATAAACATGACTGGAGAAACTGCAATACCTAATCAAGAGCAAAAAGAACATTCGACAAATGTGAAATGCCCAAAATCTGGAAGATAAAAGGAATACAATAAAAATCAACTGGTATGGATCACTCACACGACCTGCTCTCTCCTAACCCCGCAATCTATTTTAGGAAATATAGTTTAACATATTAGTATAACACAGCGAGTAAAATTTTCTACTCTCGGTTTTTCTTCTTAGCCCTTCTCCTCTGTTGTATAAAGCAATAATAACATTTCTAGACAATACTGTAATAACTTTACAGTATTGCGCGACTTCTCTCTTCAAAAGCCGATAACCATCTACCAAATCGTTCAAAAGAGGTCAGGCCGACTGTTGGTCGGGTTGGTCTGCGCACTCACCACCAACCCGACTGTTTAGTTGACCCAGTGTGCGCGATAGCAGCCCAACCCGACCAAACTATCAGCCGATTAAAAAGTCTGTAGTGTGCGGGGGCCCTTAGAATACCACAATTCGTTCAGATATGTCAAAATTTCACCATCGCAATTTTGGACCGAATTCATTAAAGAGAGAAAGTAAAAATGCTTGGAAATCTTTCAGGTTGGTAGTGGAAAATCTTCCCGGCAATCACAAGAGCGATAACTATGAAGAACTTGTTGCAAATAGCTAGACTAGAGTTTTCCTCGGAGAACTTCCTCAGTGGATTACCATAAATCCTATTTATGGTAATCCGTTGAGGAAGGGATCCATCGTCTGGGACCATAAATCCTATTTATATATAATTAGTCAACCTTTGGTTATAGTCGCATTGACAGTGAGCATTTTCCTCATTTCGTGACTACCGGTGTTAGAGTTTTGTGCCAACAATTATTAAGAATTTTTACCCTTGAAAAAATACTTTAGTAGCAATTATTAAGAAGTTTGTTGGATACTTTGTTCCTTATAATACAGAAAGTGTCAAATACTTGGGGCTACACCCGGATCAAAAGTTAAACTGGAGGAAGCAACTTGGT
Source organism: Diorygopyx duplodentatus (assembly GCA_033557515.1). NCBI lineage: Eukaryota > Metazoa > Arthropoda > Insecta > Coleoptera > Scarabaeidae > Diorygopyx > Diorygopyx duplodentatus. The sequence continues at coordinate 2,130 of JAWQRJ010000986.1, forward strand.
CTAAAGTTCCGCAACCTTTACTGGCTCATCGGACCCAAATCGCAGCTCTATGGGATTCAACTGTGTGGTACTGCCTCCCACAGGTTTCAATCAACGGCCCTGTGAGTGATAACAAATGCCCCTTGGTAAAGGAAGAGATCTCCAGTTTTGTACTGTAACTTTTATTGGAATTTTTTTTTCCTGAAATAGACTCAAAGAGGACTAGGATTCGCATTGCCGCACTGCTATGTTACGTTAATGTCATTTTTTGTAAAAATGTCCAATAACTCCTAAACGGTACGATTTTGATACTTCTAGAAGAGAGAAAAGCTCAAACCATGCAGCTTTTATTTGAAACTTTTTTACCTAAAATTATTAGAAATAGTAGATGTGTGGACCACAAACTTCTATCTAATGGACAGACGGGCATCCGGACGGACAGACCAATGGCCAAAAATGGGACCATTAGTCTTAGAACACCATAACTCGTCCCGATATCTCAGCATCGAAATTTTGGACTGAATGCATTACTTTCTCTTTCTATGTATGAGAGAAAGTAAAAACGTATTCTCTAGTGGACTCCCAAATGTATTATACAGCAAACATGGAAATTTATCCTGAAAAACAACTCGAAGGTCCTTTTACCATTGATAACGAAGCCGCTAGTGTTGTAAAACGACTTGTTCCAACCCAAACACTGGGAAAAATGTCACTATGGACAATTATTTTACTTCTATGCCATTAGCGTTAGATTTGCTAAGACAAAGGACGACCAATGTGGGTAAAATAAAGAAAAATAAAAAGGAACTCCCTCCAATATTTGTACATACTAAAGATAGATCGAAATATAGCAGTACGTTTGGATTTATGCACAATGGAACCTTAGTATCTACAATATGTTCCGAAAAATAAAAATGTTTTGTGCTATGTGCTATGCATTTTGGTGATTCCATAGATAAAGCAACTGGTGAACATTACAAGCCCGAGAGAATCACGTTCTACAATAGTAAAAACGATGGTGTCGATACAGTGGATGAACTTAATTAGCAAGTATTCGGCTGCCAGGAGTAACTGTCGTTGGAGTACTTTACTTTTCTGTCTTTTAAATATTGCTGGAATAAACAGCCAAATTATTTACGCCGCAAATACAGAAGACAGTATGGAGTGTAGACATTATCTAAAATATCTTACACTGGAATTGATAAAACCGTACATTACTTAGTACTAATTTGTCAATGGATCTTCGAGTATCAATGCAAAAGATACCAGGAGAGAAGAAATACTGTCTATTAGCAGTTCCAGCACTGGGTTTTGTTCATTCTGCCCCCGGCGATAAAACAGGAAAACAAAAAAACAAGCGTGAAATGCAATAAATATTTGAATAAATAAGATAATAATTAATTCTAATTAGTTAACTTAGTAGTAAGCTATGTTGTATTTTTAATATTTTTTTGGAAATAAATGTTGTTTTTACACTATATTTTACTCTTTATGTGTTGATTAAGCACTTGAAATTTTAATATATGAGTGCAAATTTTAGTTTTATGGATCCAGCGAACCATTAAAATTTTAAAAAATCCTATTTCAGGACCTGGCCTACCCTGATCAGGAGATCCCAAGCAACAAAGCACTAAACAGACACCATTAAACCATCAATTGTTTTTTATAGAATTAATACAATCTCAAACGTTGTTGTAGACTTCCTCGACTGGGGTTCGTTCTTCTTGGCTTTCCGATGATCGCCGAGTTGGTGAAGAAACTCTCTGCATGGAGATCATCGGAAAGTTTTCAATGCACTACCTGTCCAGTAACAACAAAAATCAACTAAACAATTGAATAAAAGGTACATTGTAATAGTTGTTGCCAATTAATTGCTATTCTCCCAAAGAATACTTATAAGACGTGCAGATCCTTGAATGATAGGCATACTTCTTGATGACTGCAGCATATGTACAATAAACAGACATAGAAACAATTCTTTTATCTTATCTATATCAGATTATTACCATTAGATGATTTAGCTTTTAGTGGTCACTTGACTACTGAATAAAACTTCAAGAAACATGGAAGTGACTTAGACAAGACGAAAAGTTGAAAAATTAATTGATTGCAAATATTAATAATAGCTCAACCTCACTTCCTAAGGGGCAGGTCACCATTTTCCTAAGGGGAGAGTCACATTATGCAAAAGGTCACCCACATTATGCAGAATAATAGTGCATGACAAAGAAATATTTCATACCTTTTTTATAAACTTCGTAAAAATTTAATCGTTTTATATTTCATTCCAACTCACCACTTTGCTGTAGAGGGGATATAATCAAAATTTTCTTGAACAATAACTTATAGTAAAGAAACAGTTTCCCAAAATTAAGTTTCAAATAGCTAAACATAGAATTACATTGCACCATAATAAGACAATGTTGACAGCACAAATTGCTGCATGTGATCTTGAAAAAGCAATTATACAATACGATGAAAAAGTATAGGTTTAAAGATACATACTACATAGTAATGTTGGCCTTACACGAATGGTTCATCATACTAACAGACGGATATATTGCGCAAGCAATCTGAGAGCACTCTATGGGAATTCTATCTACAGTTTTATTCCAGTGCTCTATAACACTAGAGTTTCCTGATAACTGTAACATATGCCTCATAAGGAGTCCACCACATTTGAACTTCATTTCTTCTACAGTCATTGAATTCAGATATTGTTCAGCATAAGAGAAAAAATCGGTTTCTCTTTCCAGATATTTTATAACTACAGCAGAAAGCTAAAAAAAAATGAACATTTACAAAATCTTGATATATTCATATTAAATATAGTTACCACCAAAATTTGTGTCCAGCTTTCCAAACGTTCAATGTTACTTAAAAGCTTATTAAAGTACAAATAATTGTCGTCTTTATCGCCGAACTTTTCAATGCAGCTTTTATAACCTTCTTCGGGCATTCCAAGTTGCGATTTCACTCCTTTAACCACAGCGCGAAATGCTGGGAACGCAATGCCAAGGTCGTACCAAATGCTTGCTGTCATTCCAGCGCATTCCCATTGGTGAAATTCATTCCACGACTGGTCTCGACAGTTTTCATCACAGTACATGAATAATGTACATGACTTGCATCTACAGTTAAACAATAGTCATAAGAACAAAGTTAATTCATTGCCGCAAAGAAATATTTGGAAAGTAACTTACGGAAGGGAAGCATTTACATTAGAAAGGCAGTGATGACACTTATCAGATATAAGACTGTCTGTTTCTGTAAATACTGGGGCAAAGAAGAAAGCGTCTTCTAGAAATAAAATCTCTCCTTGAGCTATTTTCCGAACGGCTCTTACATGTCGACCTCTACTTTCGTCAAAACTAAAGGCAGAAAAGGATTATTTTCTAAATGAGTTAAAACAGTACAACTGAAAGTAATGATGAAGTGTGAATAGGGTAAATGCAGTACTTTTTAGAAATTTTGTTGTTTAGACTTACAAATAAATTAATATTGCTGTTTTTTTGAGTAACAATTTCTTCTACTTCACACAGAAGTTTAAAATTTGGAATGTTACGTCAGAGAAGACATTCGGAAAGAGAAAAGCAGCACATATTTTTAAATTTTGAAAGTTCCGTTTGAAAATTAATAAAAATCTCGTTTGAAGCTACATATGAAACTTACCATAATTTTACACATTCAGAAGCATAAGCAAAGTTAGGGTTTTCTGTAAAATTCATATTTGTTCTTGCAACAAAATCTTCCATCATTTTTTGTGACGTAATATTTAATTGCTTTACTTTTATGATTTGTTTTTCTACAACAAAGATTATTAAAGTATTTTTTTAACACGTTAAAGGACAGACAGTAGTAAATTGCAACTAATTGTCTGTTTCCAATGTGTTAACTTCATTTTACCTTTCTCTTCTTCAGTCATACTGGTAGTGCTCGATATAACATTTTTTGTAGTTTCTACAAAATCTTGTGTTAAATTTTGTAGCTTTTCCAAACATTCTGCTTTACGAATATACACTTTATATTGTAAATTATTGGGGTAACTTGATTTTATGCAGCTGTCTATATCTTTGGTACAAGCCTAAAATAACTGATAAACCACAAGTACTTTTTATATCATACTTCGGCAAGATTTGCACAATCTGGATTTTCAGTCAAATAAATATGCTAAAAGCTGGTGCGCTCGGGTTAAAACATGTGAAAAACATCTGTCGCATTCGTACGCTATGATTGAAAGTAAGAAGGAACGTCTTTAGGTTATTTTTGTTGATTTTGTTAATATATTTTTATTGCGGTTAAAATGTTTGTGGTTATATTTTGGATAGTCCCGTCTTGCTTTCATGCAATAACCTTAGTTTTCGAAGTGTAAGTATTTGTTTGTTTATTCGGAGAACACTAAGTAGTAATAATTATTTTGATTATATTCGCTTCCCGTAAATGGAGGTATTACAAACGAAATGTGCAAAGCTTGTCGAACTCTATTTTAAATAAATAGTATTACTTTATAATCCTCCAGATGAAAATAAGCTGCCGAACGGTTAGCCAACGCTAAAGAGTACTCTTCAGTGTTATATTCAGCGTAATTCAAAGCACACGTAAATTTTTTTGCAGCCTCTACGTACTGTTTCTTGGAATAGCAACGATTGCCCTCATTTCTAAATTTCTGAGACTTCGCTGGGTTCTTTGCATATTTTCGTTTGAGAAATCTAGTTTTCAACCAAATTACTACAGAACTCCTAGAAATATAGTTCAAAGTAAGTGGTTCTAACCTCTACCCGTAGAATCAATACAAGTCTCTTGAATAAAATTGTTTGAACGCTTCGAATTCATCACTACCAATAATTTTGGATGGGTATTCTTCAAATAAGGATTCCATACTATTCTTTCTACCCTAATAAACGGTATAAGCACAATTATCTTATTTTGTTAATCTACAGGCTAAAGGGACATTTAAATGACAACTGACAAGTAAAAGTAAACATGTGTATCATGAACGGCTCAGGGTTGCCAACAGTGAAATAGAAACTCACTAGAACAAGCAAAAAATTTACTAAATTCCACTAGATCTTTTTCCTCTATTATTCCCAAACAAAATATAAACACGCGATAAAACATAGAACAATAAAAACATTGAAACCAAAAATATCACAACACAGCACATAATAGCAAAAATAACAAAGTAAATAAGTAAGAAACAATTGAAACTATGTACTTAACCAAAAATGACGAAATCTAAGTCTAATTCTAAGACAGGACTACTTTTATTACTCCTACTTTTTATTTACTTTATAATATATAATATACCACATCTCCTCATACCATATCTTACAAATAAAATTGTATTTAATATACTCAATTGCATACGGTTTCTAAGTTTTAATTTAATGAGGTTCATTTGGCTAAAAAGTCTTTCGACTTCTGCATTTGAATGGAGCAACAATAAAATGATGGGCTTAATTTTCAGAGTTCCTGGAAAGGATTCTGTCCGTTGCTATCTCTTTACATAATTACTTCTGACCATAACTCAAATCAAAGTTATTTTTTTCCACTGGGTTTCAACTTTATAAATCATCTCTGGACTGTATTTAAAATGTTCCATAATAGGAATTAAATTTGACTTTATGACTTTTAAAGTGTTTCCACGGCAAAAACAGAGACTTGTTTTAAAATGTCTACATTATCGGGTAACCTTCGAATTATTTCTTTAAATAAATATTATTATAAAATTAATACACCTATTTGTTAAAATATGGTCCTCCGCAAAACCATTTGTTTTCATTTATTGGACATTATTTTCAAACAAATAATATTTATTTACTTTATACTGTGTCCGTTTATTATTGATTGAATATTATCTCTGAATAAGTTACATTTAGCGTTTGGGGGTGTAATTTTATTAATAAGACTGTCTAACTAATATTTTTGTTACTATCTTCTAAAAGTTTTGACGAATCTGCATCATTTGCCTCAAATGCTTTATTGACCTGTTGCAGGTCTCTCATAATTAAAAGATAGATACGCGTAATTGGAATCATCATTGTACATTCCACAAAGCTCTTTGGCAGTATAACACTTCTCATTTTTGTGCTATATCAAAATGGGTATTTAATTCTATCCATTGATTAAAAATTCGACTGACTTTCTAGGTTTTCTGTTGGAAGTAAAAATATTCTCTAAAAATTAAAGCACCACATACGAATATATTTGAAAAATTATTTCAGTTTCAGTATTTTCAAAAATGTATTATCTTATTATATTTATTAAACATCGTGAAATATGAGATTGCATCTTTTAGTGTAATTAATTGCCAGTATGTAGGTATACTATTTTCTAATTTGAAAAGAAAACAATTTTTTATACATGGCGTTTTCTATTACTATCCCTTTTTTTAAATGTTCAAACGTGAAAATCTCGATTATCGTAAATTGGGCACCCTATATTTTTTTTATTATCCTTCGCTGTTCTTTTAATTTCCAATAACATTCCCTATACCTAAAATTAATAGTTCAAGAGCGACGATTAATTTAATTACCAACCCAAATAGTTTTTAAGATAGCAATGAAATGTGGAAAAAAGAATATTCTGCTGCGTTATCGTTTATTTGTTTAGTTCTTTATCAATATTTTGTTATTTATTATGAACTTTTTACGCGAAGAGTTAATAGATATGACTTTGGGTATGAAATTGCCTTTTGACAAGCCGACTTTACAAGGAAACGTTTAACGTACCCAGAAAGGCGTTATCCCAGAGAAGAATTTAAAACCCTTATTGAGCGATTTGTAAGAACTGGCCAAGTGGATTACCTAAAGCGTACTCGTGAGGCAAGTGCCCTATGCAAAGGAAATGACTTTAGGGTAATGGCGTCAGTTGTGGCAAAAACACTACTAAGTACCTACTACTCGCTAAAATAATATGTGTTTTCGTATGAAGCTACATTTCACAAAAATGGAAACGTAAATAAACAGAGTATGTGTTATTACTCTGGCCAAAATCCATATTTTCTTCCGGAAACTGTCTCACCAAACAGATAGAATATAATATGTTTCGAAACCGAGTTATTTATTTTATTATTATTTATATTATAACTATTATAATAGTACTATTTTTGTTTCGTAAAATACCTTCAGTCATGCGATTGCACTTCCGTTTAGATAAAGTTTCTCCGACCAGAGGTTCTGATTGTTTTGCTCTTCTCGCTCGCATTAATTATAAATCCTTAGAGTACCATAGAAAACTAATTGCAATCAAGTAACTTTGCTGCGCCTAGTTTTAATTACCTTCTGTCAATTTGGCCTCCAACATGTTTTAAATAAAAAAAACGATTCTTATCAATCGTTTAGTGGTAAAACTTTTTAGAGGACTATACTAAAAAGCCTCGTTTGGTGGTAAATTGGTATTGGTGGCTTATTAAAAATTTTTGGTAGCGAGCCGTTTACATAGAAAAATGTATTTATACATCTTAATTTTTTACAGAAATATTTTTACCAATCGTTTGGTAATTCATTAAAATGTTTTGGTAGTGAGCCGTTTCATATAATCTTTTTGAAAATGAAATGTCAAGTTGGCCCCACACAATTTTTTTTATGTTATTGCCAAAATGTTATATCAAATGTTATTGCCAAAATTGCTTTTTTAGTAGTTACGTGTTGTTATTTTTTTTTAAATTAACAAGTTGAAAACGACAAGAAAAAAATTATCAATATCATAGTTAATATCGTAGATAGAATTGCGATCTAGTTCCTTTTTATGTGTCTTAATCCCTAAATTTCTTATAGTTTTTGAAATATATTATCAATATTTTTCATTTAATAAACACGTGCCCCAAATTCGACGGTCACCATTGGTATGTTGGAAACGCTAAGAGCTACAGACTCGGTTAAATGGAACAATATGTTTTTTTTTTCTAAGCTGTTCAGACCTTCTTTTGTTTTTCCAAACAAATGCATCGCCTACTAGATATCCTGAAAAACTGAAAATTGCCATTTTCTTCAAATGTGAATAATTTCCATATTATTTATCGTATCAAAAAATTAAAAAAGTTGTAGAAATCAAAACATTCTGTAGGATAGATTATAATCACATTATAAAAATATTTTTTCCTTGCACCAGTTTCGAGAAATGATCCAAAGTTGTATTTTTTTTAAATGAAAACCATAGTTGATTTTGACATTATTGAATTACTTTATTTTTTCCCTTCAAGTATAGGATGCCAGCGAAATCTCCGGATTTGTCTCACTAGATTTTTTCTGTGGGGCCATATAAAAAAAATTATGAGTTATAACAGAATTAACGATTTGCAACAGTGTCATACAGGCTTTTAACCCGGTTAGAGTTCGTCAATTAATTAATTGTAGAAAAAGTGTTGATAAGCATGTTACCAAAAGTTTAGAAGTAAACGGTCGCCATATTAATAATCCTTTGTACGAAAATTTTGGTTTATTGTTAGTGTTTATTTTTACCATGTTTATTGTTATCATGTTTACTGTTACTATGTTTACTGTTACTATGTTCGTTGTTTCCATGTTCATTGTTGTCATGTTTATTGCTTCCATCTTTCCTTTTTTTGCAATTTATTGACGAACTAAATTTGAGCAGTTGAGCTAAATTGAACTAAATTTGAGCAACAATTTGAACTGTTTTTTCAGAAAATCTTCTTCCTTTATACCTATAAAAGCACAAAAAATAATAAATACCAGATATGCAGTTTTTTATTTTGACAACAAAACATAGTTCTTAATCATTGATAGTGTAATGTGGTAACCCACATTACACTAATGAATATGTATAATTGGCGGCAACTACAACTTATGACACGAGAGTGGTTTAACAATATTATTGACAGATGTTAAAATCTGTGTGGAATATGATTTTTCCTCATATCTCCTAAACTATAAAAGATAAATACCCCGACCCTATATTGTTGGAAAAGGAAAAAATCAAGTAATTTAATAATGTCATAATCAACTATGGTTTCCATAGTTGATTTTTTTTTAAATACAACTTTGAGTCACATCTCGAAACTGGTGCAAGGTAAAAAATATTTTTATTATCTATCCTACAAATGTTTTGATATCTACAACTTTTTCCCTCGAAATTTTTTGATACGATAAATAATATGGAACATATTCACATTTGAAGAAAATGACGATTTTCAGTGTTTTCAGGATATCTAGTAGGCGATGATTTTTTTTGGAAAAACAAAAGAAGGTCTGAACAGCTTAGATAAACACCCCCACATTGTTCCATTTGACCGAGTCTGTAGCTCTTACTTTCCAAGATACCAATGGTGAGTATCGGAATTTGGACACCTATGTGCAAATTAAAAACACAAATTCTTAAAAATAAACAACTTTAACACTAACTTTAAAAAAATTACCAAAACTACTTACAATATTTACAAAGCTAGAAATTAAAGGATAATAGAATACATGACAAGGGGGCACTTATCATGTATTGTAGGAAAAACACTTTTGTACAAAGATTGTTACTAACACAGCACTCTACGAGCCTCAAACTATTTTGCCACCTGCATATTATTAAATTTTTAGATTCTTCTCTGCACTCTATCGCAAACTTTTGTTAAGCTCTATAGCACCTAAAATTACTTGTTAGGGAGCTATTGACGATTTCGTTAAAAACCCTCATTGGGGGGTCGTATTTTCAAAAATGTATTATATAGTTATCATGGAATATGATATTGTTTTTTTAGTGCAATTCAGTATGTAGATATATATGTAAAAAAACTGTAAATATATCTTATATATTTTCAGTTTTAATCAGGCGATGCATTTTTGGAAAACCAAAGGTCTGCACAACTTAGATAAGCACCCCCCATATTGTTCAATTTAACCGAGTTTGTAGCTCTTACCGTTTCCAAGATACCAATGGTGAGCATCGAATTTGGGACACCTGTATAGCTGCGAAAATTACAACAATAGTAATTCGTGATTAATATAATAATATAATGAGAAGTGTCAAATAGCAGAGTGGCCATTAAATTCGATGAATTTAAAAATGCAAGCAAACTAAAATTCAAACATCATTGGCATTTTCGAGAACACAATATCTGACAATTTTTATTTGAATATTTTTCTAATGCTCAATGTTGTGTTGGCAATTTTTCTTTGCATGAATCACCCTGTAATTGGTAAAATATAGAGGTATGTGAAAAAGAAAAATTTAAATAAGAACAATAAGATAGTTTATTTATGACGAAACAAGTTATAAAAACGAAAACTTTACAAGTTTACAACTTTACCATTACAAGTAACCTATTTTAGCTCTAGTATTTAGTCTCCGGCTTGATATATATATTGAGGGTTTGGGCCTCCATTTGTATAACTCTTGCGACAGGTTCAACCACTTGTAGCAAACAGAAGCGTTTAGCACCTTCTTTTAAATCTTCCAATAATGTCAGACAATAGTAGACGATAGTCTTGTTGCTGCAATACAAGAAAGGCAAGCAATTAATAATGTAACAAAAGAATACGTCACCAAGCTCCGTGCATTTCTAATAAATCTGTATTTAATTTCGATGAAATGCAAAATTTTTACAAACTCAAAATACGTCGATGTGTGACACTAACCTGGCGAATGTTGCTTTGTATCCTGGAATACCTACATATGTTCTTTTTTTGGTATAACTTATTTCGATAATTTCGTATAGGTGCATTCATTTTCACATTAAAGACCACACAACCTGATTATACGTACTAAATTACCAAACCAGGACAATTGATACCTGAAAGGTATCCAAATTATGCGGAACAGGGCATCTTATCCACCCAATGTGTGATAGCGATTCGATTATATTTGAATAAACAAACCTTCAATGTACTGTGTAACATTAATTAGTTGGAACCACTTTGTATTATCTATTGGATCAGCATGTGAATTTGTATATCATTACTTTAACGTGTATATAACCACCTGCGTTAACCAAACAAAATCAAAAAGGGCACACAAATGTGGGGAAAATACGCGTTTTTGGTGTTCGTACTAGTGCAATATTCCAATTCTTTTGAAATAGTTTGGGACAATAATGTTACGTTAGCAGAGTTATATGAGAACGATGTCGACTTCAGTAGAGCAGAAATGGTCAGAATGCCTAACTGGTTTTTGATTTATCCAGGTTGAGAAGACAAATGTTGTAAACGTCCAACCATTTTTGTTTGTTAATATTTAATATTACTAGGTACCAAATGGTGTGGTGCTGGGAACATAGCTGATGGTTATGACGATTTGGGAGAGTTCAGAGATACCGATAAGTGCTGCAGAGAACATGATTATTGTAGTGATTCTATTGGCGGACACCAAACAAAATATAATTTAACAAATCCCACCTTCTATAGCAGGTATTTATCAGCAATTTGAGTTTAGTTACTTCATTTTGTGTGATTTTATTGGATAAAGAACATGCAGATTATATCAAAAAGTGCTACAAATTGAAAGAGTTAAGGATTTTCTGAGTCCAGTGTTTCTTACAAAAACTAGATAGTGTCTCGGTACTTTTTTTTTGTTGGTGTTTATTACAAGTTTGGGCCGTAAATAATGATGTGCAAGCATTTTACAGTGGTGATGTAAATTGACAAAAATAACAATATTTTTCAAATGTGGCATCATAATTTAAAAATATTAAATTAAAGTGTGCGCCCGATTTAAAGTCTTTGGAAGGGAACTCCACAGCAACAGTAAGAAATTATAACCATTCGAAAATTGTTAGCCAAAAAACCTACCGGGTGGTTTTCTTTGACGGAGAGCAACAAAGAAAAATTTGTAACCAAATAGTCATACAAAAATAACGATCTTCGCTCCATGAGAAGTAGAATTCTTTTCTGTTAATTAATTTTTGGCCCTGAAACGGCCTGTTGGGTATTTCTGCCCAGTTGAATTGTTGAATACAATTAATATTTATGACTATAATTATAGCCATAAATATTACCATTCATACTGCTGCTCTGGAATTTTTATTTCTTACTCTGTCAAATAAAAAACCGCGCAACCGCTCGGTGGTTTATTTTGGCTCAATTGAATTGTTGAATGCAGGTAATCATTGTGACAATTTCCGAATGGTTCTAATTTCTTACTGTTGCTCTGGAGTTCCCTTCATAAGAACTTACTCATACAAAATTACGTTAAGTTATAATACAGTGTGGAATAAAATTTGCTAAATTCGTATCGCGGATTTTTGGCAAAAAATTCTCGAACTGGTCAACGTTTATTTTTAAATCGTCATCTTTTGGCATAATTTGCACTTTTCTCAACCAGAATAGCAATGTTGTGAATTTTTATGACTGATAAAGTTTTAATTCTGACTACAAACAAAAGAAAAACAAAACTCTATACCAGTAATTTGTCAAATAGAGTATACCACAAATAAAACAACTATCTTCAAAATTAATGTTAGATCGCTTCTTGGGCTGGTTGAGCAGCTGAAATTGCGTAGAGTGAAATGAGGTACATTGATGGAGAAAAATTCAGTTTCATATTTTATGTAACAAAAATGAGCCAAATATTTTTTTTATGAAAAGAACCATTAAAGTTAGAAGATAATGAGAATCTAATGAATTGAGTAAAAAATGGGTTTTGTATCATTCTGCCCCACCTTCGGGCACTTAAATACATTGGATGGGTACTTTGATACATAGCGTAAATTGTAGGAGAATAGTTAATAATTACAAATACATTTAATGAAAAAAAAATATTGTGAGAGATCCTACAAAGTATTACTTACAATATAAGTTAGGTATCAAAATTAACAGTGTTTCACACATAACCATAGAATTTTTGGCAGGTTTTCTTAACAAAACAATAAAACTAATATTAATGTTTTCTCAAATATCTATTTATTTAAAAAAAAAAACAGAAAAGAATAATTTTTAAAAAATGCTTATAAAAACTAAGACAATTACTTAACGTTTAGCTTCTATTGCACATTATATCCACTTAAGTAAATAGAAAAAGTTTAAAGAGGAGATGTTCGAAATGTACCCTTTGAGTTCTTTGGTTTTGGCAATTGCAAAACAACATCCTGGCAATTGCAAAACAACGTTTGCCTTATCTTCTACAATGGGGAAGACATTATATTCTACAACTGGGAGATATGACACTTGATAATCGGTCAAATTATATTTAGAAATGACTTCGAAAATTATATTTAGAAATGTCACGTAGTACCATTTATATTTTCACGATTGGGAACATCAAACTGTATATCCTCATCTTCTTGATCAGATGCAACTTCAAAATCTTCGTCATCATCACTCAGTTTCACAGATTCATTCCGGCTGGTATCAGAGTCCGATTGAGAGCGACATCTTTCTTCTTAGTTTTTTAGTTTTCTTAAATCTAAGACATTTTTTGCTGTTTTCAACTCGTTTGCTTACTGCTTCATCATTTTCTCGCGATTTCTCGAAAGACCCTGGATTTCCCTTTCTTTCTTCCTTTCTTCGATGGAAAATATTTTTATCAATGCTATTTTTTGATATGGGCTAACTACTTCAGGGGACAATATTGATGGAGAGTTTACCGGAACGACATTAGTGGATAATGTCGTTCTTTAATTGTCGGATCCTCTTCCATTCTGTCCACAAAGGGGCCAGCTTCAACAACTGGTATTTCGTCTTCCTCACAGTATTCGACAACCTCATCATTTTGGCCAAAATCCATGTCCACAAAATCTAGCTCCTGTCTATTTTCTTCATTTGTCCCATCCCCAACGTCAGCAGTATCTTCAGGGCTCAAATCAAATATTTGTATTGGTGTGCGAAATCGTCATCTACAAATTGGACTTGCATTTAAGTGGCCAAATGCCTGATTTTGAAAACCCACTTGTAATATTCTTTGATGTGAAAGATTCCAGAATAGCTGATTTTGTTAGTTCGGCAGAGTTATACATAGTTGGATATGGACAAAGTCTTTCCTACATTTCGAACGTGCCAGTCGTTAAAAGCGATTTTCAGTTTGCCGTTAAAAGATCCAAAGGTTGCAGCAGCTTGTGGGACGTGTGTGGTGGAAGAGACAAGTAGACAGACAATATCATTGTGACGACAATAGTTGACCGCTTCGATTGAAATGTGGGACTCGTGGTGGTTACATATTATTAGAATTCAATTGTCTTTGGTGCATAAAGTCTGGCGCTGAATATGACTTAGAACCTGAATCTGAAATTCCAGACTAAATATTCCCTAAAATGTTACCAGTTCTCCTCGTTCACCTGATACAATTTGTTCTACTTTTCTTTGTTTTTTTTAGCCACAACTATAGGTGTAGGTAAAACTGTGTTAATGCCAGTTTCGTCCAGATTTATTATACGATCAGGCGTAAATTTGTAGTGCATCATTACACGTTCATAATTGTGAAAAAAACTGTGGTGACTGCAGTTTTATTACACACAAAACTGCTTGCTGCGCTCGTATTTTCTGGCTTTCTAAGGCTTAGTTAGATCCTAGTTTAGATCCTGATTCCTCTTTCTAAATCCTGCCGCCCAATCTTTTCCTGTACATTCATTTTATTTTCCGGGATTCCGGATATTTAAACCCAGACTTGCTGTAAAGCCAGCCCTTAGTGCATTTTACTACAGTTCAAAAAATATTCAGTAAACGCGTTTCCTTGTTCAGTTAAGAAAACTTGTGCAACAGTGCACTTGGACCCATATTTATTAGAAGATGACTCATTCATTTTCAGCTTTTCGAAACATGACATTTTTTTGAATAAACTTCACCAAATTTATACGGAATTTGACACAATTTTCTAGAAAACAAAAAATGTGCAGTACTTACCTGAAATTCAAATATACAGGGTTATTCACTATTGATGACACGGAGTATTACGGTTACAGTTTTTGATAGAAAAAAATATATTTTACAGGTGGTTAGAAACCTATTGGCGGTAAGTTTTAAAATTATTTTCGTAATGTACAAGTGTTCCAAAAACATAAAACATATCAAAGTTGTAGTTTTTTAAATGGAGTGCATATTTTACAGAATGCAAACTGATTTTAACAAATATAATATTTATCAGGTTTCGTGTGGTATTTTGACCAGTCAGAATTGTTTGTTACAAAACTAGGTTATTAGCAATATTTTAAATATTACTGAGAACTGAGAAAAAAACAATAGTAAATGGTGGAAATACATTATAATTAATGTTCAAAATGACGACCGTCCAACTCTAAACACAACCATATCCTCTTTTTAAAACTCTCAGTAACATTTATTAGCACTTCTGGGTTTATGCTCTGGAAGGTTTCTCTAATGCGCCCGTTCATATTATCTGGTGTTGTTGGAGATAAAAGTTCTTCCAATCCATCGATTTTCAAAATAAAAAAATTTAAAATTCTCGGACCCCACGATGGAAGGGTAGAGGAGCTCCATACAAT
>JAWQRJ010000987.1:0-17483 GCA_033557515.1 Diorygopyx duplodentatus
ATAATATCCCCCGTAACTTCGCCCGGGGTGGTCTGCGAAGAATAGGAAAAAACACGTAACTAATATTTTTAAACGTATTATATGTATACTTAACGCCGCCAAAATCGATGCAGTCGTTTTTAAATTGTTCCAAAAAACTAGGGGTAGTTTACCCCTTTTAACCTGTTGGTATATGTGTGATATATCAAAAGAAAGGTCTTCAAAAATGAATATCAGTTTGCATTTACCACATTTCGATAACAGTTTTCGTTTTCTAAATGCAAGGGAATAAAAAAAAATCCCTCAATTTGCAACCGTTATTACTCGCCCCAGGGGCTTTTAGGGCACGTATAAAAACATACGTAAACCTAATTTTTATCCATTCTATCGCTGTACCAAGTTGCATCGAAATCGGTGTGTGACACTTGTGACACTACCTTTCTTGTAAGCTAAAGTTTGAAAACATTTAGAAGAACTTACACATTGTTTGCAACCACCAGTTTATTTAGTGCATTCTATTTTTAAAAAATCACTTTTTAGTGTACTACTTTTGAAGGCGATTTTATTTCTTTAAAATCACAGTACAATAGCCTTAAAAATTCAAAAGAAAAATCGAAATGTTACAAAGAAGTAGCGTATGCTCACTGACTTGAGTTACTTGCAAAGTAGATAAAAGACAGATCACCATTTGTAATACATTGTTTTGAAGACATGTTAATCTAAAATTAGTATATGTATAATTCAATTATTAATTTATTTTATATTGAGTTTCGTTTGTCTCTAAATATATTTACATATTTTTTATTTTTTTTTATAGTTAAACAATCCAACATGCGGAATGATATTCTACATACCCCTGATGATGGAGAATACGAAACATGTAGGCTTGCATGTTTAATAAATAAAGCAATCAGAAGGGTGCAATAAATGTTCTTTAAGTCTTTATATACACTGCTTTCGAAAAGTAGTGCATAAATTCGATAAAATTGTTACAAAACTTTGCACATTATCAATTACTACCGGTGATATAAGCCGCACTTAAAAGGAAATACATATGGTAAACAGTTATGTGAACAGTACTGTTCAAAGCCAAAGTGAAAATGTTTGTGGAATTTTTTTGAGCAATTACTTTAAGCTGTGCGATGGTATCATCGTCCTTTAACCGTAAATTCTAATGGTCTACAATTTTCTGTCATAAACGCTGGTAATGTCACCTTTCTTTTGTGGTTCGTTCACTGAAAAAAGAGTTGTTTTTAACCCTGTCAATAAACTACAAAAGTAAAGTTGATTTCATGTAAAGCGAACCAAGAATTCATTCTCACCTTGCTTTCCGTCCTTTCTCAATTTATTGTCTAATTTTTGTTCTGGATTTTATATTCCAGTATAATTTTCGAGATTTTCCGAATTCTACACCAGTTGTTTATTAAATAAACATCCAGTTCTCCTTAGGATTTGAAGAACTGAAAGATATATTGACGTTTATTTGGGGAAACGATACAAAACAAACTAACGTTTGAAGGGTAAGGTAATTAATTTTCATATCAAGGACCCCTGCAAATGTTTGTCGAGCATACATTGCGGGGGACAATGTGTAACTAGGACGACCTGAACTTTCATCAACTTCTAGCAAGTAAACAAGTAAAAACAAGTAAACAATAAAAAACAAGTAAACTCGCCCACTAATTGTTTTTTAATATTACACCATGCTACAAAGCTTGGAGAGTTCTAGAAAGTTTTAAAGCTAAAGAGACTTTGAGATTTAACGGAAGTAAAAAGTGTCAAAATTTTGGCACAAAACCATTTAAATTCTACATGGAAATAATATGTTACAGATTATATAACAATCGTTTTCATTTTCTTAGCTTTTCATATCACATAACTAATAGTTCATGAATATCTAACCCACTATAAAACAGGAATTCAACCCATTTCTCTACTGTTTCCAATTATCCTGGAAATATTCCATTATTCTGGTAATCTGCAAGAGTAATTCCCCCCATTTCCAGCAAGCAGCAAGTAGCAGTCCTTCCATCCTTTTCCAGATGTTACAAAACTGACACGCGCGCTCTTGCGTAAAATTAAATACCGACATTTTTCGCGGGCAGGAAAACTAAGAGCGGCCATCCATCGTCCTGTATCTCTCGGCACTGATCGTTCGCTTTTACTTTTCGCCATTACACTTCTGCCTTCTCCTCGCGCAACCTTGCACGAATTAATTCTTTCGACCAGAAGCTCGAAGTAGCCACCTTTCAAATGGAAAAATCACCTAACTCTGTAGGGGAACAGAAGGCGAAAAGTGGGCGCGTTAATGCGATCCGAAGTCCCGGTAAACACTCCAGGACCTGTTGCTCGCGAGCTCCTACCACCATTCATTCAAAAGCAAAATCTGAACGTCCTTATTTCATTTGCTACGAAAAGCCATCAACTTATTAACACACCCTGCTTTTTATATAGCTCTTTAATTTTTTATCGTGTGTTTTCTGGTTAGTTTTACGTTGGGTAAAATTGTGTACCATAGGACCATAAATAGACGAATTTAAGGAGCATTCTCAAACGAAATCGAACTCTTAACAAATCGACTTAACTCTTAAGAATCACCGGAAAGCCAAAAAATAATAAAAATAAATCCCATCCAAATTTAAAATATTAATAAATTCTAAAAATATTCTGGAGAAGCAAGACAACATTGGTAATAATCAACAATTTTGTATAACATAAAATTTCAAATGTAAAGAGCCCTTTATTCTAAGATATTTATTTTAGTTTTTTATTTATACTGCAAAAATATTTCATTACAGAGCTGCTATAAAAAGTTTAAACTTTTCACACGAGATGCCAAACGATATATCTGATTTGCATCTGTTTATGCGTACATGGCAAAAATATAAGTACATTTCTAAGTAGAGAACACTCGAAGAAGTATTGTGTCAGAGCGATTAAATTTTAGTGTAAAATATTTACGAGAAATGTGAATTACACTAGACTTATGAAATCAGTGTATTTAGTTCACAGTTTTGATATGTATTTAGTTCACAGCTTTGATATGTATTTAGTCTACATAAATTACCTTTATGTAGAAAAAAATTCAGAATCTTAAATGCAAACAAGAAATTGTTGAATTATAAATTTAATGTTTATAGTCTATGAATTCAGAAGTGTTTTTTTTATATGAAGATTGTATATTTTCACATAATTGTATTTAAAATAAGCCAAATTTAACGCATTTCTATAAGAAGTCTTATGTAAACCGGCAATTTATTCTATTATGAATAAAATACACAAAAGAATGCTTTAAGAAAAAACTGAAATATATATATAATAAAATATTTATCACTTTCTATTTCACACAAATTTAAAAACGTAATTTATGGTAATAATATAGCAACAATTTAGTAATTTGATAAAACAAGAAACAATGGAGATGTGTTCTTAATCGGATCATAGGAATTTCTACTTAGCTTTTAAATAAAGAAAAAGCTCATTAATATTCTGTTGTTTACTGACAATATACAGTACTGACTCATTATCCGCATTTATAAAGTGAAATAATATTCATAAAGTGAATAATTAGGCGAAATATTAACAGCAGGATTTTTATTCCAATTTTAGAAAATCATGCTTAAAAATATTATTTAATGTAACTTTTGAGTCCATAATCATGGACACCAACTTTTGCAAATACGTCACTCGATGTCAGTTTCATTTCTAAATTACACACACCCTCTATCGTCGGATCAGTCATCCAGGAAATCACTCGGATCTATTAAGCTTAATTGAAGTTAATGTCGTATATTGACCCAAAGATAGTCGATTGCTCATGTTCAGGGTTTAATAGGCGATTTTCACTAATCGCCAAGGATCCTCTGATAGTCCGCAAATTTACTTCGGAAGTCTGATCATTTCGAACTGTTAGTTATCTGGGTCGGCTAAAGGCTTTTTAGCACGGGCGAATGGACAGATAATTGGAACAGTTGGGCCTCTACAATTATTGTACTGTCGCCACTAGACCCCCAAACAGGCTAATTGCATTAAATTTATGTTGTGTCGTTATTTCAACAGCGTGCGCGTAATATCTATTAAATCGAGAGCAAGCGGCTATAAAATCAATCTCTTTTGTAGTATACAGAATTAGATTGGTACTCTGACCTTTGTAAATGCGATATTTTTCATTGTCGCGCGACTAACAATTCGCTTTCTAAATCCTAAGCGTTCAGATGTGTTATGCAATTTCTTCATGTACCGTGTCAAATGGAAATGACGTCTAGATGCAGTTCAGTGAGTTCTATACAACAATGCTGATGTATGGATAACTACGCCGATAATTTTGTGATATATCGTCGATTTGTCAAAGAGAATATAAAAATATATATCCACATTAATATTTATTATTAACTTCAATAAAAGGATATTAAATGTGTGGTTTTACTTTGTAGATGGCAAATTGTGAACAGAAATTTAATGAAATGGGCCTACGAATTAATTTATATGCGGTATAAACGAATTCAATTACATTATAACGTTGATTTAATTGCTAATTATTTGAGGATATTCAATATAGTGACTATGTGTAAATCCTATCCTGTCAGTATTATTAACATTTAAATAAAATAATTAACATCGAAATATGTCCCTCTATCAAAATATTATTAATAATTTCTTCTAAAACTTTAGACATTCTACTACATTTGGTGTAGCCCGTTATATTTGGGTTTCTCTCGACATAATTGTGAATTGTCGCTATCTAACAAGGAAGCCCCAAGAAGTGACCCCTCAAACCTCATGACCTTCAAAGTCAATACTACAGCCACTTTTATGCAGTGCAATTCTATTTTATGGTCACTGATTAGTAATACCCACATGATAATTCATTTGATCTCGTAAGAAAGATGTCTTGGTTTTTAGTACAATTAAAGATCAAGAGAACGATCTTTAATTGTAATGAAAACTACAATTATATTAGAATACCAATCCGCAATCTAAATTCTGAAGCATCGGTTTGATTATTCAAACATAAAAAATATAAATCTAGGAAATTAGGATAGATATCCATTAAAGGCTTCAATAAAAAATGTTCTAAGAAGAAGATTGCAGATGAAGGGAAAACACCAAAAGTAGAAATTGGCCAAATCAAAATAGACACATGGAACATAAAACTTTATGATAAAGAAACACAGATCACTGAAGAAAGGGAGAAGTAGAATATACATATACTAGGACCAAGTGAAACGGAAATAGACAGCTATCAAACTGATACACCTCTTACTATGCAGTAGTAAAAAGTGAGCAAAGGGTTAATAGTAAACGAAAGAATAAATAAAAAGTTAATAAAATATAAACCGCTAATGCAAAATCTGCATAATGAGGAACGAAAAAGTAAATATCATCCAACTATACTCCCCAATAGAAAGGACAGAGAAAAGAATAATGGATGACTTTTACGCAGACTTAAAAAGCGCCATCAAGAGCAACAGAAGAAAACGAGAAGTTGATAATAATGAGTGGATAACTGGTAACTGGAACTGAAGAGTTGGAAACAATGCAGAGGTAAAGGACGCATGTGAAGCTATGGCGAAAAAAAATTAAAATGGAAATAAGATGCTGGAATTTGTATTATGAACGATTTAATAATAGGAAAGACACTACGGAAACAGAAATAGAGGAGAGGTGTATATTTACAGCGGAGGAAGGGCAGGAAAAGATCGACTACATCGTTCACAGAATAAACTTGACGAATTAACGGTTAAAGAGGCAGGGCTAGGTTCACAACACAGACTAGTAAAAGCAAGATGGAGAATAAACAAGACAGAAGATGAACAGATCAAAAAATCATACGAAAAGATAAACATTCACAAACTCTAAGGAGTTGCAGAAGAACTACCAAAACAGTAGATAACAAACATGTGTACTAAAAAGAAAGAAGAGAAACCACTCAATTCAAACAATAAAAGAAGCAAACGAAAAGAGTTGGGAAGAATTCGAGGCAGAAATTAACGAAGACTACAAAACAAATAATAGGAAATTCTAGGGCCAGATAAAATCACTATGAGGAAATAAAAAGGAAAGAACAAAAGAAATCGACGACAAAGTTGTTGAAAACAACAACTTTAATACTGGAAGCATAAAAAGATTTCTTTACGGAAAAAATTAAGAGTAACACAGAAGATAAAACGCAATGAACAAAAATTAAAAAAGAACCAAACATAAGAAAACATCGGAGAAGAAGAAATAGAAGAAGCAATACAGAAAATAAAGCTGGGAAATCAAGTGAGGAGGATGAAATTTTTACGGAAATAATTAAGTTGATGGGTTGGGGTGGGAAGGAATGGTTATGGAATTTATGCAACGAAGCATGGAACAAGGAAAAAATGCCAAAGGATTGGAAAAACATCCTAATATTATCCATACACGAGAAAGGGGACCAGAATATATGCGATAACTAAAGGGCAATCTGCATTTAAAATACACACAGGAATAATAGGAGAGAGACTGAAGAAAGTAATAGAAAGCAAACTAGAATGACTAAGAAGACGACTAAACAGCATTCCGGACAACAGACGGACGATAACATTTACATAATAAGAAGAATGATAGAAAGGAAAATACGAGCATAGAAAGATGACGAGCTTTACCCAGCCTGCATAGATCTAAGAGAAGTTTTTGACACCACAAAAACATAGACTGAGAGGACTATCAATCTATCAGAGAAACAAAGAAAAAGACAGAAAAATCAAGAAAAATGCAGAAAAGTACAGAAAAACAAAGAATAATACAGAAAACCCAAGTAAAAGGCAGAAAAATCAAGAAAAATACAGAAACCCCCAGAAAAAAACATGAAAAATGCAAAAACAAATGCAACACAAAAAAAATCAAGAAAAACACAGAAAATCAAGAAAAATGCAGAAAAACAAAGAAAAAGACAGACAAACAGAAAACAAGAAAAAGACAGCAAAACAGAAAAACTACTAGAAAAACTTCTAGCTGTTCTACGCAAATCTCTACGGATTTGTCTAGAACAGCTGGAAGTACCAACTTGCGTGGTACTGGAATGCAGCAGTTGGATATAGATATCTAATACCAATAAAATTAAACAGTCCTAAAATAACGAACGCAAGAAACAAAATCCAAAACCTAATAGCGAAATGCACAGAGGAAATAGAAAGTAAACTCAGAAAAGAGCAACCCAATGATAAAAAACAAAAGACAGACACAGGATACAAACTATGAAGGAATAAAATGTAAAGTGAAAACCTGGAAAGAGAACAGCATACGATTACTTAGGGAGTATTATCTCGAATGATGGAAGAGTAGATTTAGAAGAATAGATTGTACTACACAGTTAACAGAGCAATATTAAGAAAAAAATGAATTGATAAATATCTATATAAATACATTCTCGATAATATTGGTATGACGTTACGTTACGTTCAGGGTATTGCTAACTTTGCATATTATGTAGGCGATGGTAATGTAGATTTCTTGAACTTTGAAAGCTCAAATACAAAAAATTCGGTGATATGGTGGAGCAAAATTGGTCAACTAATATAGAAACAAAGTCGTATTACTGCAAGATCTTTAATTGATTTTATTATTACAAATAATAGTAATGGTAAATTGTTTATTGTCGATGCTCAAAGCTCAAGTAGTCATCTTTGAATTGTTTTCTGTGAAAGTGCAACAAAGTTAAAGTTTGTGCCCAAGGTACAAAAATTTAGGAATTTTAGAAATGTTGACATGGTTACGTTGGTTTGCGAGTTTCGTCTTCTTAACTTACACTCAATTTACCACATCAAAGATGTTAATATAAATATTTCGTGACTTCAAATATTTAATGATCAACTGATGCTGCTTTTAAATATTCATGCACCTGAACGTACTGCCAGATTTGGAGCTAAACCATTTGCTCCATGGCTTCCCGATACTGCTAAAATTGATTATGGAGATTCGTAACGACGCCCGTTCGAAATTTAAGAAATCTGACCAGCTGCAACACTGAGAATATAATCAAAGTTTACGCAATCTAACCACGTCAGCAGTGCGAAGAGAGAAAAAAGATTACTTGAGTTCAGTTGTTAATAACATTCCAAAAAAATACTTAGCAGATGTTCAACCGTATAGCTATTGTGAATAAGTCACGACGAGAAAATCCTAGTAATTTATTAGATGCAAATAAAATTAATGACTTTTTCTTTCTTGTCTGGATGTGGGCAGAGGTGACGATACGCTTTGTGTGCTTTTTCCGACAAACGTGGGCAATTCATTTATTGCTGAAAATTTTTAATTTTCATTAGTGGACACTACAACAATAGCTCAAATCTGATCTCAAATAAAAACAACAGCGACTGGCATTGATGGGATAAGCATAACATTCATTGAACTTTTAGTCCCACATATTTTACCTTTTATCACTTACATAATCAATAGCTGTTTTGAGCAGTGCATCTTTCCCGAAATTTGAAAAATAGCAAAAATAATTCCATTGCCAAAAGTTGATAGTCCAGATAATAAGTTAGAAGCTTGCGCCCAATTAGTACTTTGGAGACTTTTTTAAAAATTATGGAGAGGTGACGCTTAGTGTACCATCAATCTATAACTATAGTGTTATCAGTCAAACTTATTACTTTTGCCGACTATTAATCGCTATTGTAAACTCAATATTCCAAACCTGAAGAATATGATTTTGTAGGTCAAGTGATACCGCTATGATAAAGTACATCTAATGACAGTCTTAATTTATTCTACAAAATAGAACGTACCTCTTCATTATTATAGGTCTAAAACCACTAACAATACTTGAACCAAATATTAATTTTGAGCCAAACAAAGATTAAGATCGTCCTCTTTGTTAATTTTAGGTAAGAAAGGTTCATCTGTTTACCTGAATTGTCAATAAAAACACCAACATCTTCTAACTTTTCTTTTTATAATTAATAAAAAGAATGGACGGGAAATAAATGAGCGTACAGTATTTAGATTACATCGCAATATTTCCGTAAATGGAAAATAAATCTACTGTATGTTGATAAATTGTCGATGATCAGGAGATATTGTACTCAGAAAAGTGTCATTGGCCGGGAATAGGTGATTTAGGGACGAGCACAGACCAGACGATTTATTATCAGAGCAATGCCATCGAGCGACATATATAGTAACCACTTATAACCCAACGGGTGCGGAATCCGTAATCGACCACTATTCATTAACGTATCTGTGGAAATGTCAAGTGCCGAACGTGATTTGACTCCCTAACTAAGTCCGAGCAATTTGATCTATAAGTTATATTGTTTAGTGTATGGGCGGGAATTGAATTCCGCCTACACTCTGCGCATGTAATTCATAACCTAGATGCGAAATTTAGATAGCCACATCGATACTGTTCGTCTTTTGCAATAAAACTTTTCGCCTGCCTCAAACTAGACGTGTTTTTTGAGTAAGCCTTAATTTGCTAAGTTTCCAAATATCCACATAGCTTTGGTGGAACATGAAACATCCTTGCATTCATAATACTTAAGCACTATTTATATAACATAACTGCATTTATTTCGTAAAGTAGCAATAAATTTTACAGGACACGATTAAGGTAATGTTAGTCCAAATCTCGGTCGTAAAAACCATTAGAATAATAATAGCTTATCAAATTGTAAACTTGTAAGTAGCCAAAAATATGGCGTGAAATAATTCTAAGAAAACAGTGAACGAATCGTAAGTACAATAACCTGATACGAACAATTCGACGAAGCCATGAAGAAGGCATTAGTATAATGCTACCTACGCTTAAGCAGTGTTTACGTTTTCGTGGAAAACGCGGTTAACACTGAGCACAAAACCATTAATAAAATTGGAGGGAATCCCAGTAGTAATTAGTTACCTGAGTTATAGACTTTGGAGGACCGGTAACGCCACTTTGGGGATAAATACCCAGATAATTAAGATAATTAAAAGTATAGATACGTATATATGTAGGTGTGTGTGGATACAGTCTGTTTCAAAAGTACCAATATGGCTAAACATTTAGAAAATAAAGTGCTAAGAATTAGAATTCAAGTAAGTACGTATGAATGTATGAATTAGACCAATGTTTCATAATTATTAGTGCATGATTGATTGTATTGATTGCATGATTGATTGGTTTACAGAATCTAACTACGACAAAAAGCAAGTGTTTGATAAACAAAATTTTACTATAAGAAGGCGTTGTCATTAAATTTTCTGAATGGAATCTGTAATTACAAAATCTTTTTAAACGTAAATTACTGCACTAAAAATTGTAATTGACTAAACGTAAAACAATGGTTTGGTTAATAAGCCGTCTACGTGGTTTTTCATTATAACGTGTAATTTTGTTTAATCGTGCACCATATTTTAGAACGTATGGCATTTCAACCTCATTCAAAAAGTATACGTTCTAGTGTGGGTGGTGTACAGAAAAGTTGGTGAACGTATGTTCATTTAACACATATGGATATTTGTGGGCCCAGGCAGTCACAGGGAAGAGAGGAATTATTTTTTGTTTATTAAAATAAACAGAAACACAAAAACTTTGACCAATATTTGAATTATTGAATTTTATCTTATAAGAGAAAATCAAAGATTAAGCAGTTTTTGGGGATAGTTTAAGCATTTATTTTGAGTTATTGATCGTAAAATGTTGTCTAGACGGTCTTGAATTTATCTTAAAATAAAAATGGGTTAGCAAGCCAATTAAAATGGGTTATGTTGATGTACAGGGTCGGCAAATTTCGGTTTTTTTCGGTTTTTGTAAAATAAATAATTACAGAAGAAATATAGAAGAATTAATCAGCTTTCTTTCCATTGTTGAAACTGAGAGGAACATTTGGTGAGGGAGGAATATTATCTGCTTATTGGCGTATAATGACTTCGTTTGCAGTAGAGCGACTGACTGGTATAGAGTATTTATAGTCCAAAGAAGAATAATACTGCTTATACAGGTATGTATGAGATAATGTACCCTTTGCAGACGTATTATATAGGTTTCCCAGACGAAAAAATTCATATGAATATGTATCCTAAAATGCTTCCTTATTGAGATACAGCTATTTTGTTTTGTTCTTTTGTTCAACTTGCAAATTACGGCATTAAACAAAACAATAAATAATTAAATCTTTTAAATTAAAAGCAAGAAAGCAATTAAATTAAATGTTCGAAATGTCCTTCGACACCTGTAATACATGATTCACAGCGTTTTCTCATCCGTACGAAGTTGGCAGTATGAGTTCTGTATGCATTCCAAAATTCCTAATGATATGAAATCTTTGCTGAATACGTTTCCGTAGAATGTGTACTGTAGGGATGGGGGTCTTGTAAACTAGTGCTTTAAGATGACCCCATAAGTAAAAGTCAAGCAGATTGAGATCGCGGAATCTAGCTGTCCATCCAACTGGTCTTCCTCCTCCAATTCATCTCCCATGATACCTATTGTTGAGATATTCTTCAAATAACTACCAGACCGAAATAAGGTGACACTCCATCATGCTTGGACTAGGACTGATGTTAAATATTCAATGTAACGTCTTAAATGTTCTTCTATCTGTTCTTCAACAGATACTTCACCTTCTAAAATATTCCTGTACATTTATCCATTTAGTCTTTCTCGTTGGCAGGAAAAAGGGCTAATTAAGTAGTCCCAAATTACACCAGCCCACACACATCATTGCAGGAAAATTGTAGTGTATATCGATCTTGACAAATCCCTCGTGCATTATCTTCTGCCCACGGATGGCCATGAAAATTTATAATTGCTGCTTTAGAAAACTATGAAACTCAGTGAAAAGCACTTTACATTGAAATTCCGGAACTAGAAACTGCTGAAGAAACTATCTACAGCATACCTGTCGTGGTTCGAAGTCCCTTTCTAAGAGAACCCGAACCCATTGGACGTGAACACAATAAGTGCTCTCGCACTCCCAATACAGTTGCTTTTGACAGTTGTAGTTCTGTAGTTATTATCGTAGTGCTTGTTTCTGGATTCTGGACCCTCAGTTGATTGTTATGTCTAAATTAATTAATGGGCTAATTGATCCGATACATGTAAGGCTAAATATAAATAATAAATCAATAAAAAATAATCAGAAGAGTACAATCCTTTTGATTCATTTATATAGAAATAACCTTATTTAAAAATGGATAACCAACAATAAATATATTGACTGTCATAGTTTCGTTAAAAAAATGGGCCTATTATGCGTCGTCTGGATATCCCCACCCAAATATTAATTGTTCTTGGATGTAAATTGGTTTCAACGAACCTACGAGATTTTTGTAATTATGGCTATTAACGTAACCGCACAGATGAAACCAAGCTACGTCTGTATAGAAGGTTAAATCCAATATGTTGACATTTGGATGTTGGTTAAGCCATGTCGGTAATAACTGTTGAACAACTGCGGAAAAGTTGGTACAGCGGTGTCATCACCTATGTGAAATTTGAACTTCCTACAAATGTGTGGCTGCCAATTTGCCACAGAATTCTCTATATTTTAAGATTATGATTTTTTTATACACCTCGTCGCTTGTTTTCAGTGTGAAAACAACCCAGAGCGCCTTACGCTTATTAATTAGCTTAATTGCCTGATAGAACTTAGAGATATTGAGTTTTGGTTTGAAATTTGGGTAATGCAATGCAATGTTGGGTAATGTAGATGCTATTCTTGTTCTTATGAATCAGTAACTAATTTGTTAATTCAATAACTCACTAACTAATTCAGTAACTAATTTGATGCAGCACTTCACTGCTTGTGAATGATACAGGTATTTTAAAATATCGATTTCAGCAAGAATGTTCAAAGTCATCGTCTTAATTAGGTTCATTATCAGAAGTAGATATTGTAAGTGGTGGTTCAGTAAGTGTAACTGATTGCCAGTCAACTATATCTGTTTAGCCATCTGCTTTGAAATTTAACGTAGGAATCTTAAATTCATTTGTTCTGTTAGCTATTAGTCTATATTTTAAAATTCTTCGAATGCTCAATTGCTAACAGAATATTTGGATGTCCAAAATATGTGTTTCTTTGCAATGTTCGATCTATTAAGTTCCCCGATTTTGTTGAAACACCTAATCTCAAAGTTCTATTTGCTGTCGTTAACCACCCGGAATGAAGAATTCTTCCTGTCTCCTTTCGCATCTTAATGAAATATTTCATTTAGGCCAACATCAGGCAAAGTTATTTCTATCTTTTAAAAGCATATTACAGGAATCTTTTCGCAAGATTCTAGCTTTTTTTAGAATATGGGATATCCTTGCATTGCAAAGATTGCACTGTTCCATTGCAACCAACAGCTTGCAAATGAGAAAGATCAACAGATTTCTCTGAAAAAGTTACTATGCTTGTTTTAATATTGTCAAAACTGATATAGGAGTGATATGACCAAAATATTTAAATCCTGGTTCTGAAAATAGAACAACACGTTCGTCTTTTGTGATCTTTATAGCCAGCATTTCTCCTTCCTCAACCAGAATTAAACACTGGTCTTTTTACTCTGTCCCTTCTGATTTTGCTATGAACGACTACTTTAGAAGAATCGTGTTTGGTAATTATTCTCATATATTTTAAAGCTGCATTTATAAGAATTTCTATCTATCAGAAACGCCAGTTTTCTTCCAAATGTGCTACATTTGGAAGTGTAGCTCTCATTTGCGAAATTGAAAGAGAATCTTGAATCTTGATAATTGTGTTTTTCGTTTCACATTGTTTACATTCATTATCTTCATATTCATCAAAAGGTCCTGAAGAATTTAAAATGTGTCAAATATCAGAAGGAGAAAGTGTATTAGCTAGTTTGTTCTTTATTGTCTGCAATTGAACGCGTTGAATTCTTTCTCTCACGTGTTTTCGGATGTCGGCCAACATTGTTAACAGAATATTTGGATCACCAAAATATATGTTTATTTGCAATGTTCGATCTATTATTCTCTTTAATTTTTGTTTGGTTGTTTTATTATGCTGTAAAAGTTGAGTTGCAATATTTTTTCAAGCAATTTGCTTGGGTCAATGTCAATATTTCCAATTACAGATACTTTAATTTTGAGAGTACAGATTAAAAAGTCTTTGCATTTACATAACAGATTTTTCTCTGCTGATTCTCTAAATGATACTTTAGAAAATGAATTTAGTTTACCTTCTCTTTTCAAAGGCTTCTTCTTTCTTCTTCTTTTCTTAATATTTCGATATCTTTATGGTATTCTTATTTTATATATTTTAGTTAGTTTCAGTGATGAAAGATTAGTAAAACGGGTGCGAAATTTGTGTGAATTTTCGAATTGTATATTTGCATATATGCATTTGTTTTGATTTTAATATTTCTATTTTCTTTTTGTGTTTGTTAGTTATTTTATGAAGTGCGATTTTATTGAGGAATTTAACTTTTTAAATGTATTCGGCAATTATCAAAAAGTGGAATTTTATATTTAAATTTGATTAAAGGTTGTATAATGTTATGTTGTAGTTATTAACTTTTGTGCATTGTTTTCTAATTTCTGTTTTTATAAATTATTATTTTAATTGGAATACTTTATTTCTATTGATTTGTTTAGGAAATTTAAAATTAACAAAAGTAGGAATTAAATAAGTCTAAGTGTAGACATGTTTTGATGAGTTATGCAGTTTAAGGTTATAGTTTTGGAAATTTTAATTAAATCTGTAATGCAGACTTTTCTAAATCTTTTTTTATCCCAGGAAGCCACTGTCCATTTTTTCATAACTTTTTGTTAATTTTAATAGATTTTTTGATACCTGGAACGACGTGTCAAAAAATCGTTTTATTCTCTAGGCAAAATTTTTTCATGTTTAACATTTACATGTTTCAGTTGTATTTTTTTCTTAATAAATTATATGTTACATCTGTACAGAAATAAAAAAAAACTATGAAATATCAGTTTAATTTTTTTCAACTTCTTTAAAAAAAACTTAATATTTTTTCATCATAACCTCCAAAGTGGTTTGGACACAAAAATATATCCGATGGCATTCACTTCTTCCTGAAACATTGCCTTTGCCAACTAAATGAAGTCTTTCCGGCAGTAAGAAGCCGGTAAAGTTTTTGATTGCATACCTTCAACGTGTGTATTAATTACAATAACTTTACAAGTAAACATCAGCAATTTCTTCAATGGTAAACTTCAGTGAACAGTGAAAATGTTTTGCTTTATTTCAGTTAACAGTGAAACTTTTATTATCTACCAGTTATAAATAGAAATAATAGATTGCGTAAGAAAGCAAAAATTATAGTGAATGCTCCACGATACTTTCCACATATGTATTGAGAACGTATGAAAATAAAAATTGAACCACAGATCAGCTGTGGTTAATGTAGACAATTAATTCCCATAGCAAATCATGCCAACCATAAGTTATTTGCTTCCACATAAAATTGCATGACAAAATAAAACCACATTTATTTTAAAAAACAATAACATTTTTTAATTAGTTTTCAAATTAACTCTTATTCATAGTTTTATATTCTAAATGCTTTCAGCAAAAAAACTTACCACCGTTTTAATAGATGCACCAGTAATGCCCCGTTAATTGCCCAATAAAAGTAAATAGCGTTTATTGCCACAGTAGAACAAATCGACACACGTGCGCCGGTCTACATTGTAACAACCAGACTTGCCTTTGTACAAGCTTTTTACGAAATAGGCGCTTAGCTAGGCGTCGCATACAAAGTGCACGATTTTCAACGGTTTTGCAGTTGCACAACCTACTGGGTGACTGTAAAATCGCACAACAAAGGTTCACTTTAGATTATCGTTGCGTAACGGACCACTCCCACGCCGAACTGATTTGGATGCCTTAAAATTTTAATTGGCTGCCGTCACACTGATTTCTCGATACGTTCTCGAATTCTCGCATCGACATTTCGGGTAGCTGCAGCAAAGTTGAGATTGCGTCAGAGCAGTTCGGGCAAAGTTCGCTTATTGGGTACTCGGTCCCGGAAGGGTTTTGCAGTCGAATGATATTAATAAAGTGCAACGGGTGTAGCTATTAGATACCTACTGCTCTCCTGGCTTCCCATTAAGGACTAACGTTCCAAAGGATGCCTACGAGGATGCCGGGTAGTTTTCCTTTTTGAAACGTCCTTTGCTTGATATTGGTTGCGGGAACTTTGCGAAGTAAACCAGGAGAGAAAACTTGTTAGCGATGACCCTTTAACCCACAACACACTCCTATCTGCAGAGTGCAGGTACAGCAAAGTACGTATTATACAGTTTTGAATTGGATGCATACAAAGGATGAATATGATCGGGAGTTTACAATGCATTTTCATGCACTTTTTGAAAGTCAGAAGTTCGATCGCGCCTGCTGTCGTTGATTGGTCAATCTAGGAATAATGAAAGTCAGCCATGCACAAACTCAGCTTTTACAGTGGGAATGTTTGATGAATCAAATCAATGAATGAAAAAACTATATCAAAACAGTATACTTATCTAATACTTTCCGCAATCTTTTTTTGGCACACATTGCTTGATTCCCTAACGCTATAACTCTGCGTTTATTTGCAGTTCCCTGTACTTAGTTTAATTTTGCCAACCGAATTTCGAAGTTATGGACGGCACTCCCCACGAAAATGGATTGCCGCAGCGCGCCAGAATAAACAACGATAGATTACTCTTTGCGTAGCCGTTCAATACGATAATTTATCCCCATAGGTGCCGCTTTTCACAGCCGCAAACGAAACAGTTCACCGAAGCTGCGCCCCCGTTATTGGTGCTCAACGCAAACAATCGTTAATATTCGCATAGCGTCCACAATCCGCAGATTATAACCGATTTCGGCAGGCCACAACCGATACGGAGACCACGGAAACGCGCAATACCTTTCATCCTCAAGTACTAGTGTGGCATTTCAGCAATCCCCAGTTGTATTGGCTGCGTTTTTTTACTGAATTTATTTTAAGTATCTCTTCCAGGCTTTTAATTAAGAGGAGTAATACAGAGAGTAGCCCTTAGTATTTCTTACCCCCTTTGATTTCATAACTTCTAACTCTTTCGAATGATCTAGATCAGGGGTCGGCAACGCGGTGCCCGCGGGCTCCAGGGTGCCCGTGAAGCAATTTTAAGGTGCCCGCCGTTCAAATATCTAAATTATAAATTTTAGGTACTTGAACAACAAACACGTAGTTGTAATGAATAATTGTAGTAAAAATTCTTATTTTATTTTCGCCATTTTAACAATTACACGAATTGTACAATTAATCTTTTGACATAAACTGAATCTTAGCGACATCCAGATAGCACTAGCTGGAAGAATCTATTACCACTACTTGAGACGTCTGGTTCCGCATACAAATAAATGTATAGTGAACTATTTTCTGTCCTCACTCTCCTCGAATACTCTGTCCAGCCACGGCGTGGCTGGACAGAGTATTCTTCTGGACATTCGTTAACTTACTTCACTTCTGTTCGTACATAAACTTGTAGTTTCCTGAATTTATACTTCGAGTTGTAAGTACATCTAAATAAGAAGCAGAAGACATATCATTTTAATGTT